>OX401413.1:30427853-30592853 GCA_947846245.1 Cerastoderma edule | reverse complement strand
G
The DNA here is from genome assembly GCA_947846245.1 of Cerastoderma edule. Classification (NCBI taxonomy): domain Eukaryota; kingdom Metazoa; phylum Mollusca; class Bivalvia; order Cardiida; family Cardiidae; genus Cerastoderma; species Cerastoderma edule. The sequence continues at coordinate 30,592,852 of OX401413.1, read as the reverse complement.
TCCAAATAAAGTTGATCTTACAGGTGTGTTTTCTAGTTGTGTTTCCGAACTGCTTGTATTTAGAAAGGCGATAGCTTCCGATGTTTGTAAGAGCAAAGGAGTCTACCACAAGCATTGCTTCATGACTTTTTAATCATAAAAAGATAAAATTGGACAAAAGAACCCTCTCTCTGTAGTGTTGTCCAAGGTTAAACATTTAATTTAAACAGGACCCAAATATGGCAAAGCGCACTACTTTGGAGGCAAATGACAGATACAAATGCGGCATTTATTTAGAAAAAAAGGATAAGGAAATCGACTAGACAGATGTGCATCTATTAAATACCAGGCATCGAAAGACATCCGGCCATACATCGAAAAAACTGATGATGGTAATGACAAACAGAACACCGGAGGTGATAGGTCACTGTGCTTAAAGAACGAAAAGCTATCGATAGTGTCGGTAATGTTAACCCTTAGAATGCTCGGTAATTTTCTCAAAATTTTTGTGTCGTCTGCTTTCCAAAATCTTCAATATCTGCTTAATATTGCTGAGAAGATACTCAGAGAGGCAAACAGGTTAGATCAGAGGCCAGCCGCCAATTAACGTGGCGGCTGGCCTCTGATCTAACCTGTTTGCATAAGCATGAAATCGGTTTCAGCACTATAAGGGTTAAGTTTGCCGTAAATATTGGTTGATTGACCGCACAAATATCCATCACATTGATGCATCGCTGCTATAAAAAAGGAATTGGCCCCGAGTTTGTTTCGATGTCGATTAAAGTACATACAGTGTTTCTAAAACCATTTGTTGAATAATTAAGAAAATGGTTAAAAACTGAGAGCAAGGATCGGGGTTTCATGCTTTCCATCATACTAATTACCTTTTCCAGACTGATAAGATAATACGAGGGTCCTGCGTGGCTCAGTGTTTAAGGTGGTGGACTCAAATCTCGGGGGTCACCGACATTCTCGTTCCTGTGAGTGGACTTAGGCAATTCACTACAAAGCCCTAGCCTAGTACTGGTGGATCCAGGAATCACAGGCTTAAATCTTTATCCTGTACCAAAACGGTAAACGGTAAAATATTTTTTGTTGAAGAAAGCTACAAATAGACGGTACCCATGTCCAAACTTAAAACAAGAACAGGGCTAACGAAAACCAAACAACGAAAAGAAATAACACGAAAATAGAGCATTTTTCCATGGCAGCACAATATGAATTACTCATACCAAAATGCTCCGTGACCGAAGCGTCAACGTAATCTTTTATGATGTAAGGTTTTATCCCTTTACCAAACGACACATTTTTTGACTGTCCCAAATTCAAAGAGTTTGCAGACAACATTTCAAGATATGATGAAACTAAAAAACTATCTTCTGATAGGGCAGGAAACATTATTGGAAAAAGAGAAATTGCTCGATGGAAGACAAGGATTGGAATTAGTATTAACAAAACTGGTGGGTTACAAAACCATTGCGGCAAATTACCGGAGAAGCACGTGTTTTCAAGTTCAAAGCACTAATATAAGATGAACATGTAGGACTCAATTTGCTGTTCTGAAAATGAGAGATAAACAGTGTAACCAAACTCTTCAGTTGAGTAACAGAGCAAAACGATCATGTTTTATCAGCCGTTGATTATTTACTCGATTCTTTGGACTTATCCATTTGTTCTGAATACACCAGAAAGCCTGGGGAAATTCGGCTATTTTCCGCCAGACAGCATACTTGATTACACCAGGTTCAAGCACCACGGGAGGCGTTTGTCCGGGCAATGTTTCTAGTGGAACTTGTTCCAAAATGGCCGTTTCCTGAGCCGCAAGCTAGTTGGATTAATGGTTACCGATTTATGTCTGATTTTCGCCTGGCATATTGACAGAAGTTGTGAGGTACTTGGTAAAATCAGTGAAAAGTGTCTCACAAGCAAAACTGGTTGACCCTTTCACTAAGGGTAACAAACACTATAATACCTTTTACTTCACATAAATCTTCTTTGGACGTTTTCGTCAATTGAAGCGGATAATAATGTGTCATTTCTGTGTCAAATTTTGCTTTACTGGGCTTTGTCCCGACAAAGTGAGTCAATAGGACGAATATGATTACGCCCTTACCAAACACTAACACTATTTGACCAGTTTGTTTCAGACGAACCTGAAAAAAACATTGTCTTATGTAAATGTCCGGATGAGCAACCGTCGTAAACAAGGCCTGTAGCAGGTTTGTTTTTTAATAAAGTTTTCATCGCACCTAAAAATTCACAGTAATGTTCAATGCCGTCTTCAATAATAAGGAAGAAATATAATTGTCAACGATGAAGTTTGTTAAAAAAAAAGTAGGTGAGTTAGCCGATAGAATGACACTCATTGAAAATTCAGAAATTAATCTATAACAGTGAATAAAATGTGTTATAGACTTACCGCTTTCAATTTAACAAAACATATGAAACTTTTGATACAAAACTGAGAGGTAATTTCTGTAAACAACTATTCCTTTTCCTACAATATTAATAAAAGTCGTTTGTAACAGAAACTCGCGAGGAAGGTTTGGTTTGGTTAAAATATTTCCGCGAAAAAGACGAGGGTACAATCAGATGTAGAATAAATACAAACAAAGTAAGAAAAGCAGAAAATACAAGCAAAATTTGAAGTAAAAAAAAAACAAGAAGAAACACAAAAAGAACAAAAAAACAGACATGGGTAAAATACGAATTGAAACATGTTACTGCTTCCCTTCTTTTGTCAAACCTTTTACCGACAATGGTGTTAGGTTGGTATAAAAAAGCAAACGTTATAATTAAGTAGGAGATTATCCTTAAAGGCACATAAAAGGAGATAAGTACAAATATATTACTGAAAGAATATATGGATTTCTTTAACGATGTTCATAAAAGTCATGAGAATTAATTTACAAATGAGTTTAGACCATTTTCCTTTAACATAAGTTATTTTGTGCTTGAAATATAGTTGTCTCCAATTCAATCATGTTTATCAACAACCTGTTTGTTTACATATTCAAAATAAAGAATTCTGATTGGTCGGTTCAAATATTTGTGTATCAACTGTCAAGGTCAGAGGTGAAAAATGAGGCAATCTGGATTATTAAACTTGCTAATCTAGGTTATTTCTGGTAGACTTTCACGTTCAAGTTTTGCTGATGGGTTTCTTGGTGATAACTTACTTAATCTGATCAAAGTTTTACCAAATGAAATAGTTTGAAATAGCATTTAATCCTTTAATGGGCCTTTAAACGAAAACAAAAACCAAGGATTTAGAAGAAGTTGGACGAAAGGCAAGTATGTATATAGTATGTATATAGATGCAGACGATTTATATATAGCAAAACCTGAATGATTTCTTTGAATGTATAAGCCATTAGATAAGCCATTAAATAACCATTCGTCAATGATCATTAGTAGTTAGCCTTACGTAGGCAATAAAAATGCAACAATGTCGATTTGTTTTCGCTCATGCAAATCCTTTTCAACAAACCGACTCCTTGTCTTAGCCATCTTAGTGAACAGTCTATACTTGTCTTCATTCAATGCACCATACCTTATTTGTCCACCTATGTTTTGAAAGTGTTAAGAAATCACTGTGACAATGGCGACATTGATAGAAAAATCCCTTTCTTTGTCGTAACAGCTTCTACCAAGGATGACAGACAATTCTATTTCATCGTTAACTGTTTGGTACAGAATAAAGGCCTTAGCCTTTGACTCCTACGTCTATTTTGTTCATGCTTTTTTCTAATATCTTGTGTTGTTTTCTATTTGGACGTGACACGAATTGCAATACTGTATATGGGAATAAGCTTTTGCATCATCAATGGACGAAATTCCATTCGCCCAAAATTCAATTAAAGTAAATTCAAGTATTATGGAAGTCGTAGATATCTTTCGTTTTCTTTCGGTCGGGACATTTTTATTTGTCACATTCATCAGTGTGTTAAAGTCATGACTATTCTTCATCATTAATTACGATTGAACTTTTGTTATCTGACGTAACATTACCCTATATGTTACTTTTACTTGTTTCGTAGAGCTGGATCGTATGTAACGAATGGGTTTGTTCCCCTTTCATGCTTATAAAATCAGTGGGGTCGAATACAGAATACAGTTTTATTTGTAAAGAAAGGCCTCCGGCCCAAAATACAAAATAATAGATAAACATATCAATGTGAGTTTAGTTCCTGCATTAACTGAAGTAAATATCGTACTATGAGTATATTAATGGGTATAATAAGTGATCACTAATTCTAAGATTCTATTTTTTTTTATCTATGTTTGCCATGATTTTCGAAACATAAATTGCCAGTTTTCTCATATATCTATATCATTTGTAGTCTGGAGTAGGATATGAAAATCATGTCACTATTACCAGAATAGCAACTATATAGATACATATATCTATAATTTTCAAGGTCCCTAGTCGAGAAACAATGTTCAAGACAGATTCCGCATTTTCTCTTTATATTATGGGCTGAAAGTGCATAGTCATAACATAAGTATCTCTGTGGTCGCCAGGGTATGGTTTTTATATGACAATATATTTCTATTCAAGAAGAAAACTTTCCTTTTCCTTGTCAGAATGTAATGACAATTGGACACATTATTAGAACATAAAATCTACGATCCAGCTATAAAACAAGCTTCCAAGCTTTTTCGATGAAAATTTTGTATAACTACTGGAAGCTTAACTCTAGACAAAGGCAAACATTACACATCAGTTACTTAAATCTCCTCACTGAGACACTTACAAAGACATGTCACATTAAAATATTGACATTTTATTTAAGATACTATCCATTTACGTGTACATCTGTTTTGATTTCTGCAAATATTTTCCTTAGTCCGTTAAGTAAAACAGTACCTTGTTTCCTACATTTTCGAAACTCTCAAATTTGGGCTTCTGCTAAAACTCAACCTGGTCTTTATGTTTTGGTTAAAATGGATAATTGTATTTTTTTGTCGGTATTTAACCTTTATAGTGCTGAAACCGACTTCATGCTTATGCAAACAGGTTGGAACCAGGCATGCTGCCAAGTAAACTGCCGAATGCATCCTTCCTATGATGATTGGTTATATAATATATATATACAATATATGTATATGTATATGTATATGTATATGTATATGTATATGTACATGTGTATGTATACTATATGTAGTAAGATGATGAGGTGCTGAATATTCATAGTAGTCAAACCTGTCCACTGATTTAGATAAAGAAACTAAAGGCACAGCAACATACACCATTTCCGGAATCTTTGGCGCGGAAAGAACACTGTTTTACCATCGATATTGATAATAAGTCTCCCAGTTTACTAACGGAATGCCGATTGTTCTACTCGTCATAACCAAACTTGTCGGCAGTGAATAAACAGGTCTTCGGACAACACTAACCTATTGTGCGGTTAATCAAAATTCATCGTAAAGAGCCTATGTCTGTTTTCCCGTGCAAATGCAGTTGATGCCTATAAGAAAGTAACTTAAAAAGGTAATATCGTAGTCATTTGCATGTACATAAATAATTCTTGTTATACTCGATAGATTCTCAATGGTTGTCACTCATTCAAATCATGCTTATAAAGGGCTACTTATGGTGGTATTTCATTATGAACTAAAAAGCATCAATATGACGTGCGCGAAATGCTCAAACTTCTTTTCCAAAAAGTCTGACCAATGAACCGAGTCGAGGAACAATACAAGTCTTTATACTGTGATAGATGAATCGCTCCATGCCGCCAATAAACTATTGTGATCGATAACAAAGGGAGGGCAAGGCCACCATAACCCTTTCCCAAACAATAACGACATTCGACTACTTTGTTGCAGACAACTTTAGAAAACATTGTGGGAAAAGGAGCAATTGCTCGTAACGAGCAATTTCTCCTTTTCCCACAAGGTTTTCTGCTCTATTTGAAGACTTTTTTTCAATTTCATCACATTTTGAAATGTCGTCTGCAAACTCTTTCAATTTGGGACAGTCCAAAATGTGTCGTTTGGGAAGGGTTTAAACTAACAGATGGGCCAGCCAACAAGTTTTTTTACGATACAAAAACGGTGTATGTCTATAATCTTAATGAATGGCGTACGGTCCTCTGGTGTCACATCGCCGACATTGTTAGCGCTTGGTATATAATAGACCCACGAATCGGTCCACCACAGACCATAGTGCTCTCAGGTGATTGCTGACAACCGTTGGATTTGCGTCTTTGGTTGACAGAGAAGATCTGAGCAACAATGAAGTGTTCACTGATAGTTCTGCTTGCCTTGTGTGTGGCTGTGAACGCATACGATCGTGTCAAACTGGCACAGAGACCGGGAAGTCAGCCCAACTTTATGCTGGATAAGGTAAATAATATACTCACTTCTATTATCTTGATAGTTACATGATTAATAACCATAGTCAATCTTGTTTTAAGCGATGACTATTAAACAGTATGTTAGAGTTTAATTATTCTTGGACGATGATTATATAGGACACTATCATTCAGAAATTTCCCATTGGAACTTTCCGAATGACTAGCGTTCGTATTTGTCGTTAGATAAGAGTTATTTAGTTACTTTCAAGCTTCCATCATTATCGGTGTATAATAAACAAAATAAAAGTTAAAACATGCTAAAGAATATTTTCCTTACACGTTTGTAACATTAACATTAATCCGCATAGTGCTGGAACCGACTTCATATTAATGCAAGCAGGTTAGATCACAGGACAGCCTTCAAGTAAATTGGCGGCTGGTCTGTGATCTAACTTGTTTGCTACTCTGAGTACACTTCTTCATCAAGCTTAAGCACATATTTCATGTTTTGGAAAGCAGACGCATCAAAAATATATTCTTAGAAAATTACCCAGCATTCTAAGGGTTAACGTAATTGCTTTAACTGTTTGCCAAACGCCAAACGCCTAAATTCCGACTGTCCAATTTGAAAGAGTTTGCAGACGACATTTCGAAATGAGATGAAATTGGAAAATATTCTTCTGATATGGAAAAAACATTATGGGAAAAGGAAAATCTTTCCCTCGCTGTTTTCCAGAGTCGTCTGCAACAAAGTGGTAAAATGTCGTTATCATTTGGTAATACGTTAATTGACTTAGATAATTGTTTCTTTTATAAACAGTGGTTGGGAAAATGGTACCTCCAGGCCCGTCTAGCGTCCTGCAGCTGGGCTGGTTCCAACGAGTTCAATGATTGGACCCAGGTGTTGAGTCAGGACCAGAGGAGCGTGATTTCCACGGAGACATGGAGGTATGTGCTCTTATACAGTGCATGACGGCTTTTATGTAATGATTACTTAAACATATCATAATTGTTTGGTCTGACAATATGTATGTATTTTATAACCCGAAACATGCCTACCTTTATATTACCGAAAACACACTCAGGAGACGGACTCAATAAGTTTAAAGCTTCCGTCCCAATCCAAATGTAAGAACTATTTCACAATAAAATGTGATTTAACTAAGACCTGATAAAAATCACTACCTACCTATTTCTGCTCAATAATGGACTGGCCCACTTTACGAATAGAATAGAATTTTAATGACTTATACGTACAAACATATCTCGTCATGAAAACACAAACATTTAAACATAAAACATACATACATTTCAACACGTATACAAGGAACATTTTTTACAAATTATGTTGCTTACTACAATATATCGCCAAAACATATCAACTTTGAATCACGCAAACGTCTGGATTAGAAGGTAGCTTTTGTAAATCTTCCACAATTAATTAATAGTAATGACAGTATAATAAGATATTTGTAATGGTCAAATTCAAAAAACGAGTATTCTGCATTCAATTGCCAAATAGATATAAATAGATAGGGATTTCAATGTCTTCCTTTTGTTGGTGTTAATCAATGTAGAAATTTACTCGTATTCGGCCTAGTGCGAATGTAACTGTCAATTTTTATGGATCTAATATCTTCATTGTAGCTACATTTCCAAATAAAATGAAATTCATCCTCAATGTCACCTGAATCACGCAATGCACACACCCTCTCATTTCTTTCTCTCCTCTCCCTACCGTATCTCAAATAAACAGACAATGTGAAGAAACACGCATTCTTGTTATTTGTTTTCTTGAATGAAAAGGATATAATTTCGAGAGATAATTTTCGAATCCGAATTCTGTCTTGATATATCTATACATAATTTTTAACACACCATTATGTTCAAGGTCTGAATACCAAGATTGTAAAAACGTATCAATAAGTCGTTGCTTAAAAAACGACTAAGAAAGATTTTCTGTCAACCCTGTCAGGGTTAACAAATATATCTCCAAAACAATATTCATTCAACATTAATTTTAGCTTATAAATCCAATTTTTACGACCTTCTTCACGTCTCTGAAGACTTTCACTGTACACCGTATGTAAAATTGTATTATCTGTTTTCAGTAGATTAAACCAATATTTCATTATCTGAACATGTCTATTGATAAAAAGTGGATAACGTCCCAATTCTCCATATACAGCGACGTTGCTAGTGCTTTTCTTTACCCCTAAAATTGATTTGCAAACGTTTAAATGAACTTGCTCAAGGTCTTTCGATTTGCCAAAACCCCAACTGGGACAGGTATAGTTCAATAACGAACTTATAAAAGAATCAAATAACTGGAGTGATATATCAGGCTTCACTTCCAATAATCTTATATTGTTAAGTAATACATACATCGATTCCATAGCCTTTCCAGCAAGGCACTGATTATTCAGGATAAAAGATCCTGTATAATTAAAGGTGGTTCCAAGATTATTAAAATCATTTACAACAGTGATGTTGGTACCGTCATAGGACCACTTTTCAGAAGCTTTTATTGGACCTCTTTTACGAAAAACAACTATTTTCGTTTTGTCTGTATTGACTTTTAAACCCCACATACTACAGTACTGGTGTGGGCTATCTAAACTACTCTGAAGATCTTCTGGAGAACGGGACGTTAAAACCATGTCGTCTGCAAATAGCAAAACTACAATACATATTTCGTTCAAAGATAGGCCACATTCAATTCTATTTTGTAAAAACAGTTCTAAATCCTCAAGGAATAGAGCGAAAAATGTCGGTGAATTATTTTGGCCTTGCCGCAAGCCAGCCGCTAATTTGATAAAATCGGAGTATCTATTACACTGTTTTACACAGGATTTGACTGTTGTGTACATTGCTCGAAACATGTTTAAAATGTTCTATCTAAACCCATTTTAAACAATTTATACCACGTAGATAGGTAAAGGACAGTAATTTTTTGCTGTTGTTTTTTTGAGAGGAATTACACATATTTCAGATATAATTAGCCGTTATTTCGGTGAACGTATAATGGGCAACAGTAGTTCAGTGGTGGAGCGTCGGCCTCTAAGAATTTTCCCAATGTAACAAGAATGTGTCATATCTTGCAATTGTGTCGTCTTATGTTGCTTTCAATAAGGCCTTTGTAGCACAAAAGGAATTAGTCGACTCAATTCGGAAATCGGAATAATTGTGGGTGTTGTCTCAAAGAGCTTAAAATAGATTAAACGGTCTAAGAGCACTCGGAGTTTGCTATGTGATTAATGTATCTCTAATGTTCCGTTTTGCCAGGAACGGTGCATGTGCCACAACATCGGCCCGACTTACCCAGAACGAATATCAGTATGGATGTTTCAAAGTTAAGGACACTTTCGGTAAGCAGCAAAAAGATACGATGATATGATCTTTCATTTAACCCTTATAGTGCTTGAACCGACTTCATGCTTATGCAAACGAATTAGATCTAGGCCAACCGCCAAGTAAATTGGCGGATGGCCTGTGATCTAACACGCTTGCTACCCTGAGTATCTTTCCTCGTCAAAATTAAAGAGATAGTTATGGTTTGGAAAGCGGACACTCAAAAATCTATTTTAAGAAAATTACCTAGCATTATTCAATTATTATTTGTTTTCTCAAAATTAGATTATTGTGTCGTCTGCTTTCTAAAACCTTAAATATCTGCTTAATTCTGATAGAAGATACTCAGAGTAGCTAACAGGTAAGATCAAAGACCAGCCGCCAATTTATTTGGCGGCTGACCTGGATCTAACCTGTTTGCATAATGTATGTAGAATTTAGTAAGATAACAATTCTTTGTATATAGACTATTTGCTGTTGATAAAGTGACTTTAAGGGCTATCAGGCCGGGTGTGATTAGGATTATTTTGTTACAACTGTATATTGCGAAACCCTTTACCAAACGCCAAGTTTTCGACTGTCTCAATTTGAAAGAGTTTCCAGAAGACATTTCAAAATGTGTTGAAATTGGAAAATAATCTTCTGATAGGACACAAAACATTGTGGGAAAAGGAGAAATTGTTCGTTAAGAACAACTTCTCCTTTACCCACAATGTTCTCCAAAGTAGTCTGCAACAAACTGGTTAAAAGAGGTTACTGTTTGATAATGGGTTAAACAAATATCACTATAATAAACTATTTACCTACGTACAGGTGATGTTTGGTCAGGCGACCAGGTGGTGCCCGCCACGGACTACAAGAAGTTCGCAATCTCCTGGGGCTGCACGAAGCTGGGTGTGGACGGAAAGACATGCAGCGACACCTGGGTCACGGTGAAGACCAGAAAGGCTAACCCGGGTCCCCACACATGGAAGGTGATCGAAGCGATCCTGAAGAAACTCTGGGACCTCTCCCTCACGGAAATGAGACGAATTACTCATGACAACCGTAAGTTACTCTGAATCAACCTAATTTACTTTTAATTACCACCTGCAGACGACAATTCACTTAAAGCAGATGACTTCAAAAAAGCTTTTAAAATATATGAAAACATTTCAGTTTTGCAGTTGTGATACGTGGATAGATTTAAAAAGCACTGTGACAAAAGGAAAAATTGAATGTGACAAGCAATTTCTTCTTTTTCCACAATGCTTTTTATAAGTCGTCTGCTGCAAGACGCAAAAATGTGGCGTTAGGTTGTAATACGTTAAGCAATGAGACTCATTTTGTATGTTTAAACGAATTTTCGAATATCATTTACTTTAAACTTATCTATTTTTTTCCATCGATTATCATGAAAACAATAAATTCACTCTTGATGGCTGCTTCTTTCATACTCGCTCCGATTTGTGGGTTGGTCCCAACATTTTCACCTCGCCCCTAACGGGAATCAAACCCGGGACCCTTGGTACCAGAGACAGACGCATTTACGCGCATTATAAGAAAAATCAACTTACACAAACTATCAAATGATATCATAGTAGGCTTACTTTCGTCTTTGAAAAAAAAACTGGATCAATTCATAACAAATGTTACAGATTACAATGCAAAACTACAGTAAGGGCTTCATGCTTTTTATTCTTTTACTATATAATCTTGTATTTATCGCTGGAGAAGTTATTTATTGACGCAGTATTATTTGTTAAAAAAGGGATTCCATCTCATAGAATGTGAACTTTTGATTTTCTATGGAATAAAAACATCGAAATTCATTGGGGGTATTCCCTTAATTCTGATTATTTGGATCAACCCGATGTATTGAAAATATGACGGATGATAAGTACCCATTTATTTATTTTATAACAACCCCTTTTGTACCTACGGAATTGTGTTCTGTCTCAAAATCAAAAGTGAGCCATGTAACTCATTTTAGCTTCTGGGTACCGCTTTACTAAACATTTTATGCTTAGTATTTGTGTAAGTATAAAACAACATGCCCTCTTATATCAATATCGGGCTAAGCAGTATTGTCTCTCCGAGACGCTTCCAATGAAGTGTCACATTGCGATATTGTACTTTCATTTAATATACTATCCATGTTTATCAGTTTTGACTTACGGAACTATTTTCCTTAATTTGTTTAATAAATCGGTACCCTGGTTTTTGCTTTATGAGCTCATTGAACAATTTCTAATATTATTTATATTTCTTCATTGCAGCGTGTTAATTAACCCGAAAACGACATCCAACCGGTCACAACCTTTACCTACATGTAATTACACACGGTATATCCAACAAACAACAACACAACTTACCTATTTCGGAAACAACGTAAAGCACTTTTGATTAGGACAACTCATGGTAACGTGTGCCAGGCAATCATAAAGCAAATGTGTCCAGATTTGTAAAAAAAAAAGGGGGAACTTGTACAAAAGACTTTATTTTTCTGATGTACTTAGACATGCCCCAGCCTATCTTCACACATCTTTCGATTGTATAAATGAAGTATGTTACAACACCTTGTCATACTGTTCTGTATCGGAGAAATAAATGAAAACACAACATCGTATGTGTATATCACTTACTTTTCTTGCTTTCTTTTCTTGCGTTGACTCTACATCACACACACGCAATCCACAGCATATTAAAAAAAATCTGTTTTCCGGAATAGATACCGCCTTTTTCATTATGCTCTTTCAAGCCATGCCTCTATATTGGATATCATGAGTGTTCTGAATTGAAAACGGCTGTGTCTGACAATAATTATTAATGGTATTGTCTTAAAAAAGAAGGCATCTTGACTAAGACGAGAAATTGCTTGTTATATGCAACATCTCCTCTGATCGCAGTGCTTTCTGAAGCCATCTGTGGTAAGGTATAAAAGAGAAAGGGGCTAAAGGCCGATGAAATAGGCGAGTTAAGCAGTATGGTGCCAAAACAGGAACTTTCTATTGGCAAATATTTCATCTTGGTCACGATGATTTCTTACCAAATAACACTGATTTATGGCAAAATGTTCTTGTCTCCTCATTGTCACAATGATTTCCTACCAAATAGTACAAAAAGTCAAGTCACATTTTGGTCACAATGGTTTCTTACCAAATGTTAACAAAGCCTCACAATATAACTGCCATCTGCCTTCGCATTTGACATGGACCAGTCTTGCGACACAAAGCAAAGCTAACCATATTATTAAAGCTTTGCATTGACTAACAAAATAAATGTCAATTCAGTCTTATGCACCTCCAGCAGAATGTACCAGTAAATGCTATCAGTGATTAAAATGCAAACTTCTCAAATGTTTCGTCCAATACATTTCAAGAAAGGATATCCCTTCTTGTGCGTTTGAAAGCGATGTCTTTTCTATATGCCCAACACAATCTAAGTAACTAGTACGCCAAATGGTATTTGAAAAAAGCTGAAAGTATTGCCCAATCTATACTCCTTTGTAGCTTGTTATGGGCAGAGACATAGATAAGTGCCTTCAGGTGGTAGTACTCTGTTTGACAAAATTTGCCAGCGTCGCCTTGTGGTCAAATAACGTCACCTGATGATCAAATTTGTCAACCTGCACACATCGGGTTTATCCAATGAAAACATCATTCAAATGACAATTAATTTGTATTTCTCAGCTCACGGAAATACCCGAGTAGTTCCGATTGGAAATGTGTGTTTTACACAGGAAACATCGTTCGATAGCTTTTCTTTCATGCACCGAGACACGTCTAGAGCATGTATAAACATGCGCTTGAATTGTTCTTGATGAACTATCCAGTAAACGGGGAATTCATTCATTACTAATGGCCAAAGAAACATCGCAACAAAACGGATCAATTTGAGGTAAAATTCGACTGCCCCAGAACATCCATTCTTAATCATCGTATAACCTTCAAGTTTGCAAGTTATCATTGGCATATCTTTTAAAGAAGTGTTTAAAATCATCTTTCAAGGCTCTTTAATGATGTTGAAATGAACCAAAGTCTTAAAATACTGTACTCCTTGTTTTAAATCTACGGTCGGCATTGGTTTTATTATCTCTACGTAGACATAGACATTTTATTTCAAGTGCCTAGGCCATTGCACTATGATACAGATTTAGGCAATGTACGTATGTTCAATAGAAAGTGAATAAATGCCTATATACGTATTGAATAAATCATTAAAACAATTCGAGGGTTCAGTGCAAGATTATAGTAAGTGCTTCATAAACATGAAGCACTCACTATAGTATTGCACTGAACCCTCGAATTATTGTAGAACTTGTGCTCTAAGTTGGATGGAATACCCTAAGAAATTTGAAATCTTGTAAATGACGTTTATCTTATCATTTCCTAAAATTGAAAAGAAAAATTGAAGACTTCTGTTTCTTAACCAAAAACTATCCAAATATTTTTTGCGAAGTTCTTCATATGCTTTACACTGATTATAATAAATAAGAGGAAGATGAACAAATAAATCATTATCAAACGATTTGTTCCAATCTTTTATTGCTGAAATTGGTCAAAATGAAAATAACACTCAGAAATTCAATGAAAACAAATGATAAATCAAAAAGTGCAAACAAGTTAATTCTCTCAAACACAATACAAAATGACAAGCACATAGCAAACATGTTCATCAAGCCAATTACTCCAAATACACTCTTTTAAACCTTTTCCCACTTTGTTTCCAAAACAACGAACAAATCCATGAAAAAGCATAAAAACATTGTAACAAATGGGAATTTGTGATCCATTAAGGCATTGTGTCTCTTCTTCAGTTGCTTTTCTACAAATTATGCACATTGTAATTGACTTTTTTTTAAATAACCCACAGCAGAAAGGAAATTAAAGTGGAAACAATATGCTGTATAAATAAACAGGTTTACTTGGTTCGTTTTGTTTGGGCTTTATACAGTATTCCAACCATGTTATGAAACCAGGGAAAAAGGCGGCTTGCTTAAATGCCCATGTGGGCTGGTCAGGCTTGTTATTTACTAAAGAAAGACAGGGAAATTTTTCATCATCAAGCCATGGTTTTTTTAAGCCTTACATTGCCAAGAAAGAGCAAGATCTAACATAAATATGCCTCATGCCTTTAAGGAACCCATTCATCTAAGCTCAATCTCAAATCTTATTCAGAAAGGCTGAAAGTTCTCAACAATGCCTAGAATAACTCCCTCACAAAAAAGGGGGGGGGCCTTGTTTGAATTTTGCATATATCCTTTGAAATACTGAATTAGTCATTGAATAATACAAATTCCTTTACTTGAACCTCCTCAGAACTGAGCAGTGCTGCATACATTTCTCCTTTTATCCCAATGACTGTACCATTATCGTGTTTTGGATAACATACAATATCACTCCTCCAAAGGAAAGAGAAAATGAATACTCCATTTTTAAAAGTTTTCTTGCAAATCTCCAGCAGTGACTTTTTAACCCTTAAAGTGCTGGAACCGACTTCTTGCTTATGCAAACAGGTAAGATCCAGGCCAGCCGCCAAGTAAATTGGCGGCTGGCTTGTGATCAAACCTGTATGCTACTCTGGGTATGTTTCCTCATAAAAATTAAGCAGATATTTGTTTTGAAAGGCAGACGACACAAAAATCGATTTCAGAAAATTACTCAGCGTTCTGAGGATTAAAGATGGGGAATGTTTGAAGCATGTAAATAACACATAGATTTTAAACTTCAAAGTTTTACATTATTTAGCAATTGTTATACATTCATTAACTTAAATAGCTTCCTCGATGATTTGCCTCCATTATATAGTCTCAGAAAAACAATGTCCATGTGCTGTTTAAGAGTAGTTGCTCAAAACAAGAGTGACTGTAATGCATGCAAACAAAACAAACTGTTCCTCTTCAAGGAACATCTGTTTTGTAATTTAGATATTGTTGGTGAACTAATAGAGAATACAATATAGAGGTATAGTAAGTTTTAATGTAATATGTGGGTTCAATGTCATACTATAGTAAGTCTTTTACAAATGTAAAGCACTTACTATAGTATTGCAATGAACCATCATTAAACCATATGCAATTTTAGGAATTTTTAGCACTAATGTATGCGCTGATAGGGTTACACAGCTGTAGATAATTTCCATTTAAACCTTCTTCATCACCACAACTCGACTTGATCTCTTCCCGTCTATTGACCTACAAAAACAACAATTTTGGATACATTGGATCCACCAGTACTGGCCTAGGGTTCTGAAGTGACCTGCAAAAGGTCACTCTCACAAAACCAGAGATGTTGGTGAGAGATACTGTTGGGGCATTAACCTTTATCAATTGGCAATACAGGACCCAGCAAATATAACAATGTATTACCATCACTTCAGAAGGAAACGATTCCAGGCAAACCATCTTCTATGTACACATGAATTAGATAGTACAGGTCCAGATAAGAGCCATTCCAAGTGTTTTGCTCATGCATATATTTAATAGTAATGCAATAACTCATGATTTGTCTGCATTTGCTTCAAATAGGTACCGAAAATGTTGGGATTAAAGAAGAAACTTAATACCAAAAATGTTGGGATTAAAGGAGGAACTTAAAAAGTTAGTTTAAACAATATGCCTTTGATAAGAACCTCTGAGAACCACTGTATGCTGTCAAATGCTACAAAAAAGACAGACATTTGAGAGGCTTGGTGCAAATATCACTAAAACTGAGAACTATCTACAAAACAACCTTGCAAGTTAATTGTCATTTGAATAATGTTTATACACACTTTACATCAACAATCCATAAATATGAGGTAAAAACAATCCATTATGGTTTTTGTATCTTTTAAGGTCACATTTACTATTTAATTTAGTTTCATAAGCTTTTATTGCATACAAACATACACAAATAGTAACAAACAAACCCTACATGCCTGAACAAAATAACATGGTTTGGTGAAGAAATTTATGAGAAAGAATTGATGCCCTGCACAAACTATTGATATAAAAAAAAAGAAAAGCATTACTACTGTACAATCTTACCTTGTGCAGAGGTAAAGGTCCTTTTCTGGGTTAACTTCAATCCTCTCTTTGTATTCAGTCCATGTATCACCACCATCTTTACTGTAGTAAATAGGTAGGCCAGGATATGCACTATTTAACTCTAACTTTCCATCATCAGCACTGAAAGTAAACAAATAGTTAGCTTAGTTTAAACTAATTTATTTTATATTGATTGTGAAGCAAGTTTTACAACTTAGATTAATCACTCTTGATTCTGCTTCCTCGATAAATAACTAGTACTCACGCCAAATGAGGATTAATGAAACGTGGCAAGGCAGATCCGACAACTCATGGGATTCGAACCCACAACCCTCATGTCCAGAAGCCGACGCTCTATCCCTGGACTACTATCGGCCACAGGAGTAAGCATTGACTATATCATCTTGTTTTTCATCATGAGGGTTCAATGCAAGCCTATAGTAAGTCCTTTACAAACATAGAGCACTTGCTAGTCTTGCAATGAACACTCAAAATCACATTCGCAGAAATTCAGTGATTTAGCTATGCTCACCTAATTAAAGATGTAACAAAGCCTTAAACAGGTAACAGTTCAAAGGTTGAACCAAGCATCTGCATGAAACAATTGAGTTCACTTAACAGACAGTCAAACCTGCCTAAGCAGGTTAACACTAGCATATAGAAGTAAACTCAATGATGTTCAAATACTTTTAACAAATTAGATGCAGGATCACCAACATAAGTATCAGGTACAATCATGTGAGCAGAGCTAAACCATACTTGAAATATATTCAATAACCTAACTAAAGAAGCAAGACTTAAATAAGAAGTACTAATAACACTAACAAACATTAATTACTCATTTCTCTACAATACCTTACTTTATTGTTTCCACTGAAGAAGGCTTTAGGATCACTCTGACAAAGCATTTATTGCCAAGATTGAACAATAACACATAATGTCACATTGTTTTTTCTAAATATTGGAGAAGAAAGGTACTTCATTGCGTTTCTTTTTGTCAGAAACTCCAAACCAGAAGAATGGACAAATCTGAGTTTTTCCCATCTATCCAAATATTACAATCAGAATGTGTGGATGTGACTTGTTTCTAAAACTGTGCTACAATTTCGAAGATCAAGGTAAGAGTTACCAATGACAACTTACCAGCAATGAGTGCCTGGTGGTGGTAAATGATAAGCCACACCCAGTTCATCTAGCCGTGTCAATTCTTTCTGACCAAGTATGTGAGCGAATCTGGACCAGTCTAAAGCCTGACCGTCCTGGAGCTTTTCTCTGTCTGTTTCTGTCTCCCAATCTGCTTTATGCCACGCCCTCTCTGCCACACAAACCAATCGGGGAAATATCATCGAGTCCATCTGATCCGCAGTTCTTACGAGTTCTGTCCACAACTGACCTTGGATGCCTGTAATTTTCAAATAGAAAATAGAGAAATTAACTTCCTACTTCATAATCTTATGTGACCACTAAAGATGCCTATGGAAACAGCAAATTTAAGACACACCTCCGTACCACAACATCATAAGAAAGTGTTATTTGTCACTTATAGTGCTGGAACCAACTTCATGCTTATGCAAACAGGTTTGCGAGTCATATGGACAATAATAATACTCATGACTGATATGAAAAATCAATTTAATGATGAAACTTGTGGGTAATAAGTTTAATATTGATTATTGTGGGTTATATTATGAAGAACAATGATATTTAAATGTGGGTTATATAATAAAAAATAAAAATATGTGTTGGGCAGATTATGAATCAAAACAAAACCCGAAGGTTTGATTATTTTTTCTTTTACCAAAATGTCTTGTCTAAATGCCTGTAATTTTTTTTTCACTATCCTGATGTGTGCCTGAGTACTAGAGTTCAACACAAACAGGTTCATTTTACTAACAACATACCATTGTACTCAAATTATGGAACATTTTGGTTAATACAGGGGCTTTCAGCGTTTTGGTGTGTTGAGGTATTTCTACGGACCCCTGTATATGCTATTGTCTTCATTATAGACATTCAAAGAACTTGTTACCATTACCAATATTTATATTTAAAAAAAAAAAAAAAAAAAAAAAAAAAAAAAAAAAATTACACTAAATAATTATTTATGCCCTAATAATTAAACTGATATGAATCACATATCACCATTTACCGATTGAATGGTTCAAGCAACTTATATGAAATAATAGTGTTAAAATTGAGGTTTCGACAGAGCTTCTACTTTACCTATAACATTGTTTGGTTTAAGCAGGTCGTCATGGTCATCTTTGTGTTTCTCGATATAGTTATTAGGCAATGGTTCCCCAGTCAATTTCACATCAACATTGCCGTAGATATTGTCTGGCATGAATGTAAACACTTTACGTGTGTCCATGAAACGGCATGCCCAATACAGACCACGCTCCTCAGGATCGGGTTCATACGGGTGGTCGAAATAAAGGTGGGTACCCTGCGCCATAACAACCTGTGTAACATAAACATATCATGATAACATGGACGAAGATTTTATTTCACCTAATCAAAATCATCTTATCGTCATGCTTGACTTTTCTTAAGAAGCTGATAGTTATGCATGAATATTCTGAAGTTACACAAATGAATCCTAAGAAAATTTGCCATGTAAGTAGAAATTCAAAATAGTAATTTAGAACTAAAGGATTTGTGCCTTTCAGCAGAGATAACCACAGAAGGCTAGTATGTGAAGTTTGTTCCATTTCTATCAGTAGTTACTAAGACATCAGACTATATACAAAAGCTTAAAATGTATTTTAGAAGTCAAACAAATTATTTTACAATCAGATTGAATGGTGTATGCTATAACTACCTTATAACCAGCATTTGCCAGTCTGTATGAGGAGCCTGCCAGCCCCGACTCCCACACATTCTGCCAGGCATACACCAACACATCTTTACTCTTAAAGTTGTCTCTGGAAAGCACAGAAAATCAGATAAAGGCAAGATGAAATATAACAACCTCATAAAATTACAAAAATCCACAACTCCCTATAACATGTTCCAATACCTGAGTAAAATACAGCACGCTTATGTCATACTTGATGTAAAATAGATAAGTTTAACTGTTTAAACAAGATAATTCTCATCACTACCAACAAAAATTAATTTATAAATCTTTGCAAGCAAATTACTATAGCCCAACCCCATATTAGGACTTCAAGCAACATAAACAACACTTACCTTGAAATGGGCTCCAAAAGAAGTTCATCAGGAATGATACCATCTTGCCAAGCCCCAACATCCAAGTCACAATCTGCAATAATATTTCCAGTCTGAGTAACGAAATACTCCATCAAATCCTTCAAACTGTCAATTTTACCCGCACTGACCAACTCCTTACACGCAACCGAACCTTCCCATGCTTCATATGGCACTTCGTCTCCGCCAAAATGGAATGTTTTAAGAGGCATAATATCAGCATGCATTTTTTTTACCTCTGACACCACCTTTCTCACAAATCGGTATGTTGACTCGAGGCCTGGGTTCATGGCATTTTCAGAGAACATCTGAACGGAATGTGAACCATCAATCTCATCATGATCTAGATCAGTGAGGAGAAATTCCATAGCTTTATCAACATCCTTCGCTTCGATATACTTCAAGTATCTTGCTTTCATGGAGCGTATGGCAGCATGACTATGACCCGGCATATCGATCTCTGGAATGACTTCAATGTGTCGCTGTTTGGCAAACTCTAATATCTCCTGGTAGTCCTTCACGCTGTAGTATCCGGTTCCTGATGTGTTGAACCCTGGTCCGGAACCCAGCAGAGGTAGTAAAGACTGGATGTTCTTCCTGTCTCCCAAATTAGTCACATGTCCTCGGCGGGATCCAACCTGTAAAAATAACGTTTGTCAGAGGTCGCACATAATTTCATAAGTTAAACTGTTACAAAAATTAATTTTGAGGAAATTTGGCAACTGGTCGATTCAGAGGAATATAACTTGGTCTCTACACATCCCTTTACAGTGTCTTATTAGTATATAGATTCAAAATGCATAAGATCTTAACCTGATTTGTATGTATATGGTGTTTAATGCGGTATCAACAATTTTTCAGTTATGTAACGGCTTTCCTCGATCTACCAGTACAAGGCTAGGTCTTAAACTTGAGGAGATAAGGCTAATTTTAACATAACATTTTACTTAACTTCACACCAACAATGATGATGTTCAGATGATGAAAATACCTATCTGTTTTAAAGCTGCTTGTTTACAGATGTGAAAGAATTTAAATAAGAACTAAATTTATTTGAAACTGTACAACAAATGTGTGTACTGTTGTATGATACACACTTGAGAATAGCAATTTGAAGCAAAATTGGCATGTATTTAAGATTTTAGAGCCTGTATACAGTAAATTATTACGCCCTAGTTCAGATCCAAAAGAGCAATAGTTTTGAAATCCTTTGCATACTTTCTGTTCATAACTCAATATATTGACATACTCTTAATCAATTTTGCATTCAGTAACTTCTGCCGCAATCCAAAAACTGTATTGTTTCAACAACATAATATTTTGACATACAAATTGTCTCATGCCTGAATAAGCACCTTTGAAAAAAAGATGAGCTAACACATGTTTTTTCCTTATTTGTTTAGTAACATAAAAACGGACATATCCCTAATCAATTAACAGACTATTTTTCCCAAATTCCCAATAAAACTTATGCTTGAATTCATTTATTCCTAAAAAATACCAAATTCTTGAGAAAGAGCTGCATTTTTCAAATTTGTCCAGTACCAGACAAATTCTCAAATGTAGAAAAAAAATCGCTGTAACAATAACCCTTACCGTAATCAGCTCCTCGAGTCCTGGAATTTCTAACCTCCATCCTTCGTCATCAGACAGATGGAAGTGGAATTTGTTCATCTTGTACATGGCCATGATTTCCAACAGCTTTAACACCTGAGCCTTTGTATGGAAGTTCCGCGACACATCCAGGTGCATTCCTCTGTAACCATATCTTGGTGCATCTTCAATACTGCACACGGGAATGGAGCCATGGCTGCCATGAAGTAGACTTGACAAGGTCTGTACCCCGTAAAATAGTCCCGCTTGGTCAGAAGCTACAATTAACGGAAATAATCTTAAGCTGGAATAATTTACAGGTAATTTTATACCTTACTATCATATAAAGGACTTTCAAAGAAAATTATGCTTCAGTGTTTATCTTCACTTGCCTCATGGCCTAAGAATTTGTACATGAAAGTTCTTCACTTTAACATTAATATTAGTTGTTACCTGAATTCCTGGTACTATGCCTTTGGCAGTTAATGAAGAAGTTTCATCCTCCACAAATCATAAAACATTGTTTGTTTAAAAAGGAATGAAGGAAATCATAGCCTTATATTGTCATCAAGGTAAAATCTGTCTGTATTCATATACATGTATATAGTTAGACAAAACATATAAACAGGGGAATGCCAACAACTCATCTATTTCTCTCATGAATCTTTATATGGATCAGTCACAAAATCCAGTTCTAAAGAGGGAATCAGCCAACTTGTTGCCTTTTATCAGTGATATATGCAGGGCTATTTTTTACTGGAATTGGAAAAAGGTCCAGGCCTGTTGAATTTGGGAAGCTTTGTCGCTGAAATTGCTGAATTGGGAAGCCAAAAAGCTGGAATGACTGATTTTCTTTAGAAAAACTGCATGACTTAAAAGAAATTTCCAATCGGGAAGGTGCCTTTTATAGGCCCCTGTTATACAATAGGGCTTTTTCTTGTTATATAGCAGGGGCCAATAACAGGCATCTTCCCAATTGGAAATTTCTTTAATAATGCAGTTTTCCCAAATATTTAGAGTCAAAGCAGCTTTCTGGCTTCCCAATTCATCAATTTTATTGATATATATCGGCAATTTTCCCAAATCAACAGACCTAGGCCTCTTCCCAAAATATGGAAAAAAGACTCTGTATATAACACCACAAGGCCCTGCTATGGGTATCAATATGTAAGTATTTACCGATAATAGTGATGGAGGGAGGTTCTTCTTGTACCAGGAGGGTGTAGGATTCCTCACACGCATTTCTCTCTTGTATCTTCAAGTCCTTGGAAAGCTTCAATGTGATTGGTTTTTTATTGGTATCCTTCCCAACAGGTATCTTGGTTTTACCTATAAATATTTGAAGTCCAATTAAAAGGCATATTTTTTTAGCTTACTTCTTTATTGTCTACACCATATAACCCCAAATTTTCTACTGTCCCAAATTGAAAGAGTTTGCAGACGACATTTCAAATTGTGATGCAATTGTATAAAAATCTTCTAAAAAAGTAGAAAACATTGTTGGAAAAGGAAAAATTGCTTGCCACAAGCAATTTTTCCTTTTCCAACAAAGTTTTCCTGAGTTGTCTGCAACAAAGTGGTTAAATGTGGTCACTGGTTATGGGTAAAATTGCATATTTCTCTAGCTTTTTTCTTTAATGCTTTTTCAAACCCTTTAGTGGGGGTAATCATTAGTATTGATTCTAACGTGTACATACACAGTATGATTTGTTCAATAGTTTTTGAAATACTGGGTATAAAAGATACTAATCACCACTTATCTTTGATGAATGAATATAACCATAAAAATCATCCAAGAAATGAGTACCCTAAGCCTTCTCAGTCTAAATTATCCATTGAGTCTTCGCCTTTCGAGATCCATAATGGTATTTATGGTAGTAAAACATTGCGTTTTAAAAAGAAGATAGATTCTATTCTTAACTTATTTTACACAATTTCCAGTGATTCAGCACATAGTCTGGCTCAAATGATTTAATTCCTGTTTAATCACAAAAATTCTAATTTTAGTTTAGTTTATCTTATTTGTTTTACATTGATTGTAAAGGAAGCTTAAAGCTTTTTCAAAACCACTCTTGATGACTGAGTCTTGGTTACAAAACCAGTATTTGTAGATTAGTCCCTGGAATTTTTACCTCGCAATTCAAACCCGGGACTCTCGATACAAGAGGTCCAAGATCTACATCTTGTCATTGTCTGGATAACAGTCAAAAAGTATTCTCAGCATGAAAATTTTTTCAATTCAACTCAATAATTTCAATGTAAGTTAATCATTTATTAATGAATTACGTAGTATTAACTTACCTGATAAATACTTGGCTTTGTCTATGCAACTGTCCTCTTCTATGATAACCCACTCTTCAGGGACAACATTGATGGCTCCATCTTCCAGTTTCACATGCAGGGGTGTTGGTATCACAGATAGTTTCATATCACATGGTTTCATCTCCACACATTTATTCCTCTCAAATCGTTCCTGAACATTAAATGGGTTATAATAATCAAACCTTTTTGATCCATTTTTACCAATATAGTCAAACCTCTTCCAAGCTTCTGGAGTGTCAAATGGTTCAATGAATGACAAATCCTCTTTGACTGTTGATTCCACCAGTTCAGGCTCTAGTTTGGGATATGTAATATACCAGTTGGGTAAATAATCCGTCCTTGCCACAGAGTAATGCTCAGCTTTGATCTTTATCACAACTTTGTCCCCTTTTTGTAAAGTCTTGAATGTTTTAAGTGGAGATAGTTTGAAGAGGCCACCATTTACATGAGTAAACTTTACTCCAGCGTCATGGTGTTTATGGCTACTTGCCCTGGGAAGATGACCAGGCTCAATCATGCGTAGATGACAAAAGAAAAGTTCCCACTGATCATATCCCAGGCTGTGCTCACTTTGATTGGTTAATGTAATTATGGCCCTGTATGTCTTCTGTCCATCTTTAAGGTTGTCAAGAACCTTGTATGATACTTGAAGGTTTGTAGCAATGTCATTCAAAACTTCTTGATTCATCTTGATCAAGGTATATCTAAAGGAAATAAAAATAGAAATCATAAACATTAACATTTTTTAACTGCCACCAGCACACAATTTTAATACATTTTGTAGGGTTACTCGAATCACCGAAATACCGTAATACCACCGAAACATCGGAATACCCCTGAGATATAGGCTAGCGAGATTTCTCAAAGTTTGTCATAATACCTTTTACCTTTATAGTGTACATAAAAGGATGTAAGAGGTATGTCAAGCTGAGAGATTTCATTTTCAAAATTCATTTTTGACGTACTAAATGCTGTAATCGAGTGTGAAAAATTAAAGTTAATAGTATACAACTTGCCTTTACTAACGTATTACCGTATTACTTATGTTTATGCACGTTCCGCATGTAAGTTGAGCCTTGTGTTAATTAACTTATAATTAGCAAGACTACTTTTTTTTTACATCAGCTGTGAACAAAAAACTAGATTTTAGATTTTAAGAAAAATTAATTAAATTTGATAACTTCAGTCTTCCTAACGATTATAACAAAGACCAGTCTGGACATCAGCAAAAGCAATTGAGCGGCTGTTTACGGTATATCATTTGAAATTCTACTCTAATCTTTCGAATTCTAACCAAATGATTCTGCTAACATAATCAAAGTCGAGTTGAATCAACGAGAAACATAAATTGCTTGTACATCAAATCCTTCAATGAATTTACGTTATCGGAGAAATTCAAAACAAAGGGTATTCCTGTATTCCGAAAGGGTATTTCGGTGTTACTATGATTTTAACGGATATTCCGGTGTTTTGGTGGTATTTCGGTGAATCATGTGACCGCATTTTGTATTGCATTTTAAAGTGTCAGTTAGATAAAACATTCATAAAATAGACAACAAAAATGATTTGCAAATAAATTTAGTTTCATCTACTAAGGCCTACAAAAATAAATTGTTTGTTTATAGTAACATCTTCAAAATCAGTAGGTAGGGATTTTTTTTTTTTTTTTTTTTAATTTTGAGCTTCACTTTAACATGCATATTTTTTTTAAGAAAATAATTAAACAGTATAGAATTGTTTTCTGACACAGACCATCAGCCAACAAAATGCATTTTCAGAAGTTGTTGAATTTAAGCGCAGATAGAAGATAGGAAAAAACATGTTTGTTGGGGGTCCTTGGGACTCAACTTTGATAATGTTGGGGGTCCCATGATTGAAAATGGGGGTCCGGTCTTTTCATATAAACCATCATACCAGATCTAAAGATATTTCCAATCTTTTTTGGGGACTGGTTTTTGAGCTTGTTTGGCCTTTTCTGACCCCGAATTATCGTTAGGAGACGGTTCTTTGTCATGTTCTGCTTTTCTTTAACTGAAATAATAATCAGGTCACCCAGTTTTGACATTTTAAATATCAGACTAATTGATATCATCCAAGTCATAAGCGTGGTTGATTGTAAGAGAAACCATTGAGTGACAAGCGTCTAATAATGAGATGACAAACAACGAGACTGCATTGGCGCATAGTAACACAATTTCCTTTTGTTTCAACACCCTTCAATAGGATTGGTTAAACAAGAGCGCAATGTCTTTTCTATTTATAGATAGCCTGTAAAATATGGGAAAACCCATACCATTACGGTAGAAAGAAAGAGTTAACCTTTGTAGTTTGGACTGGCTTAGTCTGGGATTTTAATGAAAGGCATAACCAACATTGCTGCATCCCAGTGGATGCAGGTGTCATGAATTGACGGGACCTAATGATTTATGCGTATTAGACTCAAGATTTTGCATCCTGTAAATCCCTGCACTATATACTCTCCAACTTGAAGGCTGCTTTTCAGCAATCGAAACTATCAACACTTTTATTTTCCGATCAACACAGAAAACACAAGCGCCTAGAACCATTACTCACTGCCATTATACATCATAACGGTGATAAAAGGGAAGGAAAATTAATGTATCTATGGGAGAACAATATCGGCTCGGATACCCAGGTACCCGTGGGTAATATCCCTGCGGGTAATATCCCCTGCGGGTACCCGGGTAGTAAATTGCTACCCGTCCTAGACCTACCGGCCACAAGCCAATTGACTTTAAATGGCCTAATTGTGGTTTTATATAAAAAAATCAGAATTGGAAAACGTCTGACAATATTTGGATCCATCAGAATTTGGGCGTTAGATTGCCCCATCAGAAAATCAAAAGCAATCCTAACATCAAATTATTTTGACTAGAAATAGGAACAGCCAACATTTTGGTCCTTAACAAATATTGTGTGACGTCACAGATTTCTCCAGGTTGACTTGACCCATCGTGTTGAGGGTGGTACAGTGATTACAGGTCGGTTCGGTAAATGACTAGTTCGATAAAAAGGAAACTATAGCAGTGATTTTTTTCTAAATTAAATCAATGAGTTTTTTTGCCAAAACTTTAAAAATCAATGGGTTTTTCTATAGAAAAATGATCAAAATGAATGAAAACAAGGAGTTCTTGGGAAATTTTATGAGATTTTTAGGGCCAAAAATTATCACTGTTATAGTAAAGGGTCTGGCTGGTTCGGTAAAAACCTATACTAGAGAGAACAACAGTTAAATTGGGTGTGAAAAATAGTTTAATCCAATATTAATTAAGTGTTAATTAATTAACACTTACTATTATTTACATACTTGCAAAATAGTCTATTTCTATTTTAATACACACTGTAATTTACATTATAACTTAAAACAATTATTTTAGTCATTTCCTTTTCACACACATAGGTGTTATCTATGTCTCTAATTTGATTAAAGTAAAATCTGTGCAGTTCGTTTTATAATGCAAACACTCAAATTAATGGTTGAGCTAGTAATGGATCGAAATTATGACGACCAAATGGATACAGTTTTGACGCATATTTGCGACAACGTTTGCGACATTGTATTATATAGATCTAAATCTTCCTCAGAATGAAATTGAATACTTTGCATCATAAGAAATCTTATGTGAAACAATGAAAGATATAAATGAAAAAAAAAGATATTATTTATAAAAACATAATCCCTAACCCTAACCCTAACCCTAAGCCCATTTACGTCACCAGGCCACTTTACGGTTGTGTTAAAACTGAATCCGCTTTGTATATTCATGTGATCCATTACTACGTCGTCGCAAATTAATCAATTAAAGTAGAAATTTCTCAACCTAAGTATTGAAACAATCAAACTAGTTGCTTAAAGGAGGAATTTCATAGATTAAGTGCTAAAAGGAATACATTTCATTCACTACGTACAATTACTTTTAGACTAGTATAGGTTTTTACCGAACCAGCTAGACCTTTTAGTCTAGTTTACCTTTTTACCGAACTAGTCATTTACAGAACCGACCATCACTCGGTACAGTTGGATGCAGAAATCATTTGACTGCACAGATCATATAATTAACAGCCTATTAGTCATATAAAAAGTTCATGATTATAACCGCGACATGTCAGAACTGAACTAAATACACTCAAATTTAGGTATTGGTGCGTAAGAGACAGAAAATACGTCTGTAAGCTAGGCCAATGACGTACATTGACCTCAATGGTTTTCATAGTTTCAGGACGAATTACTTGTTACGTCGGTTATTCTTCCCTTTTTCGACGAATTGCTATTCGTGTTCTTTCTTACCGTTTTCGATGACAATTCTATAATTCAGAACCTTAAGAAGAAAAATATAGTCTCAATTGTTTCTTTACCAACCACAAAAGGGACAAACTCTGTTATTTAGAACTATTTTTAGTAAATGAAAACTAAATCTCGGGGAAGCGTTGAGGTTGTTGTTGTTGTTGTTGTTGTCTATTGACGTTGTTGTTGTAATATTATGTTGTTTCGTACATTGATTGTTCGCTCCTTCTCGCGATCCTTATTTATCTCCGTCTACGGTCAACAATGCCACCATGCCAGGATTGGCTACGGCGATAAGAAACACAGAATATTCTACATCTGTGCTTCCGACATGAAAATCGGCCTTTGGACTAATCACAACGATGCAAGGGTGTTTGAAAAAGACTTTCTCACATATTTAGGATTTAAATCAAAACGTCTTCTATTGATTAAATAACATTACATATTTATAAAGTAACATAAAGTTATATTATTCACACACTTTGATCACCTATTTCTATTTATGATGCCGTAATAATAAACCGTTTAAACGGTTTAAGTTTGAAAACAATGAGTTATCTTTGAATATCCCATAGGTAAGGGGCACATTTTTTATGACACCATCACCACGTGGCTTCACAATATTTGTCTGTGTACATATTTACCTTATTTCCGTCATGAAAAAATTATTAGAAGCGCTAAAATTATGGCATTGAAGCTCGTTTCACTTTTAAGATAGGGCGGAACCAGGATTTTGGGTTCGGTAGGGGAGTGGGGTGGAAAATAAGCTTGGAGTCCATGTGGCCGCTAATGCTGGCTAGGAGTTCACGAAGCTCCTGTGTTAAGCCCTTTCTAAGGTGTTAAGAGGTGCTTCTAGGTCTGTTTTAAGATTAGTTCCTTTATTGCGAACATGCCAATGAGAACACAGGTTTTCGACAACTTTCGAATAAACAAATTAAACTGGTCACTTGTTTAGTGATGAGGAAAGACTGAATCATTGTTTACTACCTGCAGCTAGGGCACACTCCCTGAGACTCTCCCTTTAAGTCTACGTATTTTCTACTACCATTTTTCTACACCAGATGCAAATTAACTTATTGACTACCATAACAAAAGGTCAGATTCAAATAATATAAAGAATTTTGTTTTAATGTTTTTGCAGGCGATGCCAATGACCCTAATCCCATAACCTAAACCCTTTACCAAAGGTGTTTCGACCCGTTCCTCCCCATATATTTATGACAAGTCCAATTTGAGAGCAGCGTCAGGCGACAACTTTAAACAAGAAAAATAATAATAACAGAAACCAATGTGACAAAAGGAAAATTGTTCACTAGAATCAATTTATTGTTCACCTCCCGTGATTTCTAAAATTTACAATATGCAGCAGATGCGTTAAAAGGGAGGTATAAGAGGGTATGGGGTTATAGAGTTTTATTATATTCGCACAAATCTTCCCAACGTGAAAAAGGAGAAATTGCTCATTTATGTCAATTCATCGTTTTGTCACGGTGGTTTCAAAGTTTTTTTTTCAGCTAAAGCGTTAAAGGGGGTCTATCATGGAATAGAGGTAAACTACCTTTATTTGATTTTCTAACAAACCATCGCCATGATACGTCTGTAATGTCAGTAGGTACTGATCCGGAACAGGTATATGTAGAACACATTTATTAACGTTTCTGCCCGCAGATTCAAAGAAAATACCTACCAGCATCGGAACATGTACATCAGAAGACTTATCCATTGAGATCAAATCGAAAACTGTTTGATAAAAAACGACACATCCTATCAACAACGAGCAATGTCTTGCGGTTGATGTTCAAGGTTGTAAACGGGTTACTTAATATTGGAATATGTGAGTTGACCATATTCAAAGCAACAGCAGACGTTACATTTTGGCAAGAAACAAAACAACACCGTCTTTCTGTCAAATGGCAAGCGGTAAAAGGCGTAAAATGCTCATTACGAACCATTTAACCTTCAGTCACAGTGGTTAATACAGTATTAACCGACAGATCATGTGCTAAAATGGAGTATCATAGGAAACTAAGGGTTGGTGCCCCTCATTTGATACTCGCACAGTACCATCTTGATAAGCATGGAAAGTTTGTAGAGGCTCATCCAGATCATTGATCATTGATGTTTCTGTCCAATAGACTGCTAGAAAATGTCCACCAACATCAGGCCGTGTATTCTGTAGATTAAAAGCTTATCCAATGAGACCAAAAAAAAACTGTTTGATAAAAGGAGACACAAATGAATGGGCGATTTTACGTCAATGGTTAACTGGAGAGTTTTGCAGATAATGTTAAAGACCGCAGAGCCGTTATTCCATATGGAAATTTGTGATTGGTCCAATTTGTAAGCAACGGCAAACGACATATTGCAGCAAGATACGAAACGATATTTTCTTTGTAATAACGGATAGAAACCAAATTAAGAAAAGGATAAAGGAAAGATTGTTCAATGAAGTTTAATTTCTTTTTAGACACAACCTGGTTTCCAAAGTATTTTGCAGCAGATGCGTTAAAGTGGCGTAAATTATGGAATATGGGCTAACAAAGACCTAACAAACAATGTAGACCATCACTGGTAAAGCATCGCTATGATCCGTCTGGAAAGTTAGTAGAGGCTCACTTGGAACATGTATATTCAGGAAACATTTCTTAACCTGTTTTCAAACAAACTGCGCTCTCTACTTGTGTGCTTCATTTCGATATGAACCTGCCTGAAAGAGAGGAGAAAATATGTGCATAAATTAAGTTAGCCTGGGTCCTGGTCCGTGTGTAACCCGCATTAATACGGGGTATATGCACGGACAAGGACCACCGGCTAGCATATGGTCAGATCAAAGGCTGTTTATTACGTCTTTTGGTCAGATAGATTCATGCCCAGCATGTCAACACTTCTTCTTCTTCCAATAAAGTACTATAACCACACAGGGTTATTCTCATACTTGTACATGAAGCGAAAAGACGACTATGTTGAGTTTATTTCCTAATGGTTGTGGTCTGGATCTGTCCTTTAATGCAGTCAACATATTTGCAAGTGACTGCTGCAGTTTGAAGGATATTCCAAATCCGTTTACAATCTGGGGAACAAGATTTTTTTTGTATACCAGTGTCAAAGCATAGGGAAGAAGGGAGATGCTGTTTCCTCTTGCAGAGATGATTGGTCGAAGGACTTCAGGCGGTATGTCAATCAATTGCTTGACCACGTGGTATAACTGATTTGCCTGGGCTCGTCGGCTTTCACATGTATAGTGAGCGAGAAAATCGTGCCCGCAGGCTAGCTATTCATCCACACATTGAGGGATCGATTCAAAACTGCAGTAAGGCATGTACAATTTTGAAGTACGTACTGCCTTATTGCAGTGGACAGGTAATATGGTTAACATATACGGGAAGGTGAAAAGGCGCCTAACAAGCTGCATAAACCTGTTCCCCTATCCCCCACTTTTCTTCTCTTATACCTCAGTTGCAGCATCGTGCATCTGCATTTCCACGTGTATTTATTGTCAAAGAAGATATCAAGAAAGTTGAGAAACACCCAACATGCCAAAAGACAAAGAGGATCGGCCCGGACA
Source organism: Cerastoderma edule (assembly GCA_947846245.1). Classification (NCBI taxonomy): domain Eukaryota; kingdom Metazoa; phylum Mollusca; class Bivalvia; order Cardiida; family Cardiidae; genus Cerastoderma; species Cerastoderma edule. Next base: position 30,561,212 of record OX401413.1, on the reverse strand, counting down.
AGAACACACTCGCGTGCTGGATGACCTATGGAGAAGACTATCCGTTGATCCCAGAATTTACAATCAATCCCCTGAATTGGTTTTATACAGTCTGTATTGTTTATTTGTGGCACATTCCCAAGTGAACCATTGTGATAAAAGAAGGCAATGTTCTTTCCTGAGAAGCAATGCTTCTTTTTATCAACGCTTTTTATATTGGATGTTAAACGGATATGCCTCCTTATGACAAATGAGAGTCTGCATCCCCTTACTTTATCGCACTGCTGCACAGCACTTTAGAGACCACTGTGCTTGAAGGATGAATTGATTGTTAAAAGAAATTTCCTCTTTTCCAACATTGGTTTCTACCCATAATGTTTGAAAAAGCACTGTATACCACTTGCTGTAACGTGTCGTCTGTTGCTGCTCTTAAATTGGACATCTCAAGGTGATGCATGCGGGAACGATTTTATATATATTTGAAGTTTTTCCTTGACATCCCGAATGCTCAATAACGAACCCCGTACCTACTATATGTACCTATAACATACACCAAGATCCGGCGCCAGTCTCATCCAATGCGCTTTCTGTTGTCACCGCTTATTTCCCGTTTAAACCCCAAACGGCGCTTCTCCAATGCTCGTATCAAAACTGTGTTTATGTGTACATGTACACAGGACAATGCCTACAATAATGAGTAGTTTTCATAAGTAGCACCTGACGATTATTCGAGAAAATGGCCGCTGAATATCGCTCAAAATCACGTTTCCAACCTCTTTTCTTTAACCATCTTGGGTCCGAAATTTGGCCATTGCTCTCGACTAAGCGTCTGGTCATCAGGTTTTGGGGCTAAAACCGTACCTAGACTTGTACCTACAACATATACCAACATCACATGTCTATGTCATCCAACTTAAACGCCTCTAAACCTTCAAAAACCGCACATTTTGCACTCACAAATCGGTTTTCCGATTTAAGCTCGAACCCCTGCTGACACCTAGCCAATGCTCCTATCGTATCAAATCTTACCTTATTTCCTTCATAGAGTTCTAAGGTAAAATTATATATAAGTTTGATGAAAAGGAGATTATATTCCTGGAGAAAATTGGCACCAAAGATTCCCTTAAACTCGCATACGGAAGAAGTCACACCATGACAGTTTGGCCCCGAGGATAGCCATTGCTCCACCTTTGAGGCTCTGCTGCCTCTTTTAGCGGGCTTCGAACCTCGCTAAAAGCTGTTGATCACTACCCTACCATGTCTTCCACATAAGAAGTTGAAAACCGGCTAGTTCTAGTGATCACATGGCTCATATTATCTCCAGACTAGAAGGTCCGATTTCCAAGGAATGATAAACGTCTCAAACCCAAACGTTCTACATATTAACAAGATTCGAACCATCGACCACCGCTAGCCAATGCTTACATCAGACAGCCGACGGTCTCATTGTTTAGATATTGTTCTTCAGCTAAAGAAAAACATAAATTTCAGCGAATGAGTCGTAGTTGATAGGGTAGGAATTTGCAAAAAGCTGGCCGTACCAATATCCGACTTCAAGTACCTAGAGCCTCACGACAATTACATCTTAATGCAGTTTTCAACAAAGCGTAGGTCTCCTCACTGACTCAAGGAGGATTGTCTCCATGAAACATGTTTATTACTAAAAGGAATAAACAACTACCCACAACACAGGCCTTTCGAAAAATAAAAAAAGACGATAATTTTGTCTTCTCCTTACCAATTCTTCTCGAATTTCTTTTAATTCTACGAGCTTGCATTTTACGTTGATTGTTCGACTAGAATACGGTCTACCAGAATATAAAACAATAATTATCCATTCTCTTTTTTTCTCACAGTGATTTGAGGAACCACATAGGGTATATTTCAGTTTTCAAAATTGATTTTTATAATGAAAACCGAGAAATTATCTCAAATGAGCAGGGCTGGTACTCTTGTATTATTTTAAATTGTCTTCTTACACCGCCCCGGCCTATTATACATGTATATTGAGCACAAAAAGCGTGCCTGCAGCTATGTAAGCCACTCATTGAGAGATCGATTCAAAACTGAAGTAAGGCATGCACATGTATGAAGCACTTACAGCCTTATTGCATCGGATAGGTAATATTGTAAACATATACGGGGAACGTGAAAAGGCGCCCAACAAAATACATCTACCTCTTCCCCTATTCCCCAATCTCCTTCTCTTATATCTTAGCTGCAGCATCATGTGTCTGCATCTCCACGTGTATTTATGGTCAAGACAAATGGAGAAAGATGAGAAACACACCCAACAGAAGGCATTGTTACTTTCTGAGAAGCAATGCTTCAATTTATCGATGCTTTTTATATTGAATGTCAAATGGGTATGCCTCTTTATTCACAGTCTACACGATCTGATGCCTAAGAACATCTACAAGGCTGTGATGCAGAAACGTTAAGTAACATCTCCCTGGTATACAATGTGCATGTTCTAGATTAACCTCTGCTGGCTTTCTAGGCTGATCATAGCGATACTTTGTGCAGATAACAAATAAGAGTATGTTACCCCTTACATCATGATACTTTATCAACTCTGCTGCAGAGCACTCTAGAGACTTCTGTGGTTGAAGCATGAATTGATTGTTATAAGCAATTTCTCCTTTTCTCACATCGGTTTCTACCTATCGTGATTGAAATAGCACTGTAGATCTCTTTTTAGAAAGTGTCGTCTGCTGCTGCTCTTAAATTAGACCTCTCAAAGTGATATATGCGGGAACAATTTTATATATACTTGAAGACTTTCCTTGATATTCTGAATGCTCAATAACTGAAGGCCTTTTGGAAATTGCCGGATAATATCTTCCGTTTGTGTTTTTAAAGGTATCCAGCAAGAGAAGCGGTTTGTTGGCACCATTTCAATTGGGGAGAAGAATCAAGAGTTTGACTGACGTCATGACTCTTCCAACAATAACGATACACCTGAACTGTCATGTTCAATTTGGCAGCGATTGTAAAAAGTTATTCCTCCAAATATTCATTAAATCATTGCTTGGCTTAGCATTTAAAACTAAAAAGAAAGATTTAACAAAAATGTAGTTTTGAAAAATCGTCATTTACAGAAATCGAACTTAAACCGCTTGCGTCGAAGGCCATAGTGCTACCACTAGGCTATCGAGGCTTGTACATGTAAAGTAAAAAGTAATCTTAAAGTATTCTGATTTATTTTGTTGTCAGGTCAATGCCATTCTGATACTTAGCCATTTCGTTGAAGGATCTTTTATTCGTTTGATTAAACAACGATCTTATATATATCTGTAGCTCAAGACCGTAGACCATGGCGGGATAGAGGACGTGTTTTTGTATCCTTGGTAATAAAACAATCTATTGTTTGTAATAAACAATGTTTCACGTTTGCTATACATGTATTGGTCTTAGATTTTGCCCAATATAGCCTACTTTTATTAGCTCGCTTTAGTAGTTATTATAGATCTATCTACTACAGTCAAATGTGTGTTTGTTCTATAATTCTAGTATCGTGTCATAGGCCTACCTAGATTTTTTAGTTTAACCCTTAGAATGCTGGGAAATTTTCTTCAAATATATTGTGTGTCGTCTGCTTTCAAAAACCTCAAATATATTTACAATTTTGATAAGGCGAGATATCCAGAGCATCAACCAGGTTAGATCACAAGCTAGTCGGCATTTTACTTGGCGGCTGGCCTGAATCTTACCTGTTTGCATAAGCATGAAGTTAGTTCCAGCATTTTAAGGGTTAATGATATTCTCGGCTGATATGTGATGGAGGAATACCCCAAACTAAGGTTCACATAAGAGCTGACTAGAACCATTGGCTTGTTACAGAAAACGAACACCGTTAGATGACTTTTACACGGCTGGTGGACGCTCTGCCGCACCACCGCGGTGCTGACGACGAAATCGATTGCGCAACTTCCAGTTTAGCGTTTTAGGGTACTTTTGAAGTAAGTATAGATAATGAGGGTTTTGTTCCCATGGCAACAACAAATGTATCTCAACCCAGTCAAGAAGAAAACAATAAAGCAATCACCATTAAAATCGATTGTATTAGACCCTAATCACGCCTCGTTTTGAGATCAACCAAAACGAGGCTCTTAACGCAAGGATAAGGAAATAAAGCGTATGCGTAAACAGAAAACGAGAAAGGACTCTGTGATCCATGTTCATTTTAACATACTCCATGATCATTTATAAATATCCATTTGAATAATTTGGGACGAAAAAGAAATATGTCCATTTTTTAACGAATTCCTTATCTGCCTTGGTTTATTTGGTGTGAAAGCACCCCTTAAAGAGTTAATCAATCGCTCACTCCGCAATTGAATCCTTTATCTTCACGCCGCTGGAGTAGAAGCCTAAAAACCCTTTTCTATAATTCGGACCCAGCTCTTAAAGTATACAATACGTTTGACACGATTATCAACCTGTTGTATATCAACCACGTTCTATTGATTCAATTAAACCACAGGTGCTTGAAACAATCTTCGATAATATCCCAATATATGCTCTATATACTATATAAGAGAAGTGTTTTATATTTTATATAAGTGTTTTTGAAAAGAAAAATCATTCCTAGACACGCTGCAGTAGAGGTTTTTGAAATCCTGTCAATTTTAAGTGACTTTTGGGTGATTTATCGGAGCGAGTGTCAGATCGCCGTTGTATACCTTTTCTCTTATATAGTATATAGAGCATATATTGGGATATTATCGAAGATTGTTTCAAGCACCCGTGATTTTTACAAACAATGATTCTACTCCAACTTGTCTGTTTTATGATCTGCTTATGTAAAAAGCTGAATATTTCTGCTTTAAGCTGTGTCGATAAGTTTGTTATTTTGATTCTGAGCGCTTTTGTATCTTTGGTCTGATCACGACGTTAACAGTCCTTCTGATCGCGGATTGGCTTATTCCGATCACGTGATCAGACGAAAGAATCTATATAAAGCGCGCAGAATTCAAAGTTCGGCCTCTTTCTCGGATCCTTCACCTGAGCAACATATATATATACATATGTATACATCTACAAACAAGAGAACTACAGCTAAAAGGTAGTTAGAATGTTACATTCAGCATCAAATCTCTATGGTCAATAGTAAATTCCAACATTATCCAGATATGGAATCATTAATACATTCATCTACCTTGGTGATTATTAATTATACCTTTTACCAGTTTTACGCAATGACGATATCAACGTACGTGATGTCATGTAAGCCTACAATGTAAAACAGCTACTTTACGAGAAAGATCCCGTCATATAGACTAGTCCCTGATAGCTATTTGTTATCTTACCAATGGAATGAAAGAGGGAGAAAGAGGTGCGTGAGGCAGATGAAGGACATCAAACCCTATATATTGAATACCAAAGGCCATTAAATTAAGCTGTTGACGGTAACTTCGGTTACTATTAAAGACCTGTGAACCATGCACGCTCTTGTGTCTAGTTATTTTCCTCCTTCCAATGTATGCGGTGAGCAAGCCCCCTCTCCAGATGACGGCAGAATCCTAACAATACTATAAATAACAATGCCAGCATGAATTTCCTTTTCCAAAAATGAAATACCCTGTAAAGTATTTGGTTATATATGCAACCTTGTTTGTTTGGCTGTATCTCATTTTACTTGATTCCAGTGATAATATAATTCCCAAACATTGAATTTTTCTTGCAAGTGAGAATTTTGGACCAAAGGTTTAGGGTAATAGATGCCTTAGTTGTGTTTTCTTTATTTTACAGAATGCATGATGGTTGGAAATATGACAATTCCAAACAAGCTTCCAAAGAAAAGATGATGCAGACCTGTATGAGCATTGACTCTGTTTTATAGTACAAGTAAGTAGATCTACATGTATATTCTTTCTCACATCCCTTTGAACTTAACAAACATAAATGTTATAAACATAAAAGATAGTGATGAAAGTGGTGGACTCAGAACTCGAGGGGGGGGGGGGCAGGGGCCAGTCCCACCGAGACCTCTTGTTACCTGGGAAAGGCTTTTGGCAAGTCACTTCAGAGCCCTAGCCTAGTACTTGGGTATCCAGGAAAGCTGCTCCAGAACTGAAAAATGTAGGTACGGCACTGATGGAGAGGACCCATATGGGACCTGTGTCAGTTAATGACTCTAATCTAAATCTAATTATAACAAAGAATCAATCTCTCAAATGTCTCTGATTAGATTATAGCATAATAACATGATATAATATGCAGCACAGTATTCAGGAAACAAGCAGGTTTGACAAAAGTTGGAATTCTTAACATGTCCTCCTTTTATAACTTTGTTTTTTCAAAAAAATAGTTATACATAAACGTTGATGAATCTGGTGTTACTCACAATTTGTAATTGACTTTTCCTTTTTTCTTTTTTGAAAACCTTGGTTTGACTGAGAATGAAAGCAAATAAATCAAGACTGGTTGAAATACAGATTTTATCATCAATCAGTTCTTTTTTTTTCCTGTCAGATTACTGAGCTCAAATGATTAACATGGGGAAAGAATTATTTCAAATGTTACCAATTAAGAATAATCAGTCAGTTAAATGTAGCCAGTATTGGCAAAAGATTGATATTTTTTATTTTTCTCTTTTAACAGCCAAGACTGATGACTAACTGGCAGAGCAAGGAAGAGGTAACAACATCAAAATATGCTTGAAGCTACAGCGTTTACTGGTTTTTTAATCCAGTGCATGTACTTTCAATATATTTGCATGCAATTAAATCTGTGCTTTTCTGTTTAACATCTAAAATTTGGGTAACTAGTTTATAAGCTTGATAATTATTTTTTATGATGATTATAACTAAATGAAGATTCCCATCCCTAATCACATTGTTTAACATTTTCAAATTTGTAGGCTGGAAATGAACATCATGTTTACTGCCTTATGCCAACAGAATGATTACTCCAAATAGAACATCAACCTGATATGTAACACAAAATCATTTTATGATAGAATTAAGAATCAGAATCTGAGTGTAGAACAGAACAGAACAAATGTATTAGATTATTTCTTTTTAGAGTTATATCCCTAATTTTCCAAATTTCTACATATTTGAAACCTAATGAATATCCAGCCCAAACGGACATCACATGACTTGAATTTAACTTTATGATGGGATTTCAAATTAGTTATAATATTTGTTTGTATAGTTTCTTCTCCCTCTCTCTTTTGTCTTTAAATAACATTTTTTAAAGATTACAATACCCTTTTTTTGGGACATATGGATACATGTGGTTTGGCAATGCAGAATTTGGTCAGTATCAAGTAAAATCAAAGCGCTGATAACGCTGAAGGACTAAGGTGTGTTTAAAGCAAGATGATTGAGGATACATTTGAAAATTTATTTGGGCAAAATCTCGATGAAAACAGCTGCTCCTTTTACCACCATTACTATAATCATTATTTCTGTGAACAGAGACAATACGATTTTCTCTGTTTAAACATCTGGACATTTTATGATGTCCCATGAGGCAACAGTTATTATAATATAGAGCAAAACAAAGCGAGTAAATCCGGACTTCATTCCTAGTTCCAAGAATGTATTAGTCTGGACAGTGAAAGCGGATGTTTAATGAGTAATTGGGGTCAGACCGCTGTTTGTGTATCGATAAAGTAACCTCAAAAAGTGGTATGTAAATTCAAAAAATTAAAGAACTATTCTTTAAATATAGTGTTGTAACAACTTTTATAATAAAAAACAGAATTCTTATAAAAGTGCTTGTTCCCAAATAAGTCAATTTAAAATGTTGGTAACCAATACTACTTTTGTATTGTTGATTGAAATATATCAAAAGTATTTTTTCAACCCTTGTAGTGCTGGAACTAACTTCATGTTATGCAATCATGTAAGATCCAGACAGGCTGCCAAGAAAATTGGCGGCTGGCCTGTAATCTAACCTGTTTGCTACTCTGAGTATCTGTCCTCATCAAAATCAAGCAGATATGTAAGGTTTAGGAAAGCAGAAGACCAAGAATTTCTAAAATCTAACCAGCATTCTAAGGGTTGAGGCATGACTTATTCAGGAAGGGACAATTTTCTTAAGTATGTAAAGTCTATATGTCGTAGATCTCAAAACACTTGCAACGAAATTAAAAGTCCAGATACTAAAAATAAATACCGGTTGATCGCTAATTTAACGGCCAACCGGTATCTAATAAGGGTATACCCTAATTTTTAACGGTTGACCGCTAAATTTAACGGTGTACACCGTTAAGTTTAGCGGTATACCCCCATTTTAAATGGAGGTTGACCGCCATTTACAATTACGGTCTATTCTGTACACCATACGTCGGTCTTGAAGTGATGTCAATTTAGCTTGATACAGCATGGATGAAACGCTACTGGTTATCTGACTACGTTTGTATTGTTGATTGAAATATATCAAAAGTATTTTTCAACCCTTGTAGTGCTGGAACTGACTTCATGCTTATGCTATCATGTAAGATCCAGACAGGCTGCCAAGAAAATTGGCGGCCTGCCTGTAATCTAACCTGTTTGCTACTCTGAGTATCTATCCTCATCAAAATCAAGCAGATATGTAAGGTTTTGGAAAGCAGAAGACCCAGAATTCTTTTTTTTTTAAATCTAACCAGCATTCTAAGGGTTGAGGCATGACTTATTCAGGAAGGGACAATATTCTTTAGTGTGTAAAGTCTATATGTCGTAGATCTCAAAACACTTGCAACGAAATTAAAAGTCCATGCTAGAAATAAATAACCAGTTGAGCGCTAATTTAAAGGTCAACCCTAATTTTTAACGGTTGACCGCTAAATTTACGGTGTACACCGTTAAATTTAGCGGTATACCCCCATTTTATATGGAGGTTAATCGCCATTTACAATTTCGGTCTATTCCGTACATCATACGTCGGTCTTGAAGTGATCTAGCTTAATACAGCATGGATGAAACGCTACTGGTTATCTGACGGTGTTACCCCCTCCTCTTATGACTATAAGTACCAATGTCAATGAGAATAACCTTTATGTCAATTTAACGAAATTAATCAAAATGACAAGCTTTGTTCGACAGTATTTGCTATTTAACGTGATTCATGAACTTAAGACGACATCCGACTATATTTCGAGATTCGTTATTCCATTGCGTTTTACACAATGCCACAAGAACGTTCAAAATGGCCGACGAAGCGGATCAGGTGAGATTTGCTAAACAGTTTTGACAATTTAACAGAGAAAAAGTCACTTTTTAACTCCAAATGAAAACACACTCGATCACAAATGTCATGGGATGCAACGAATATTGTCCGTTTCCCCTTGTCAAACAATGTTATTTGATTGTCATGACAAAACATCTGTTTTCGCGCCCGGCGGTTTTGTATTGTTTCAAAGCAAAATAGTGGAAAGTGAACCCAGTGTCCGGTTGGAACCCGCAAGCACCTCAACACAACTAAGTTGCTTTACAAATTTCGCAAACTAATCGCTGCCTATTGGATAGGTTCACCAAACATACAACTGGACATTTCTCCCCTAGTCAAGATAATTCAACATGAAGACTGCCTTAAATTTTCTGATGGGAATCTGATTTCGAAATATTGGAGGACCAAAAAAGAGTTGGAAATTGCTCAAATCAGAGTTTTTCGATTTAAAGCACAAAAGCCAGTTGATAAGACAAGAAATGTAAAATAAAGTTACATACCAACCAGTCAAACTAATTTGACGCGATCGGAAAATATTGAGATTTTTTTATCGGATAATATCTCCTGTCATGTCAAACTTTCGAACCATTTATTTTATGGTGGCCACTTGCGACAAAAATGTTGTCACACAGTTTGGAGACCCATATTTCCATTGTTATTAGAAATTTTTGAATTATTCTACTCACAGTTGTGATTTTATCCTTTCTCAATCAATCCATGCACTTTACATGTCTGTATTCCGCAAATTAACTTTGTAAGAACAGTTTAATGAACGTAAGTTGACGATTTTTTGCTCCCGATAATTTTTTTTCTGCTCATGCAGGAATGGGAAAAACCTATTCAGCGGTTTTTTTAATTGTTTAATAGTAATTGATGCAATTGTTTGGTGGTATATAAGCTTATTTAACATATCTTCTCATATCAAATGACTTTGATTTTCAAAAGAACTGTTGTTTCCTTATTTAAGGAAATTACTGCCTTCTCATATTAATTTTCATTATTTTTTATTCACTGTATCATTTTAGTCAGTTATGGAACTTTTATTTTGGAAAAGGAAACATGGTTTGATACTAAATTTAACTGGGAATGGGTTTGTTTTACGGTATCAAACATATCAGGAAAAGATCACCTGAGTAGTCAGAACATGTACTTTGACAAAGGGAGAATATGCATCACTTTGAAGGTATTAAAATGCTTTAATATGAATTCATTGCAAAAGGAAAACAAGTTTGACTAGATGGATATCTTCCTGGTAAACTTTAATCTGTCAACATTTTTATCTTATTTTGTAGCCCGTGCCCGTACAAACAGTTGAAGAGCCTTTAGATCTGATTCGCCTGAGTTTAGATGAACGCATTTATGTGAAGATGAGAAATGACAGAGAGCTGCGAGGAAGACTTCATGTAAGGATAATTTGATGTTCCCAGGAACTTTAATAAGGGATCTTTTATAGCCTTTTTATATTTAAGGAACAACAAAAAAAACAACTATTAAACAAGCAATGTTTGACATTAACCTTTATAGTGCTGGAACCGACTTCATGCATATATGCAAACAGGTTAGATCCAGGCCAATTGCTAATTTACTTGGTGGCTGGCCTGGATCTAACCTGTTTGCTACCCTGAGTGTCCTTCTTCATCAAAACAAAGCAGATATTTTAGGTTTTGGAAAGCAGACCACACAATTCTTTTTTTTTAACTACCCATCATTCTTAGGGTTAAAGCTGCTTGTTCACAGATTGCAGGAAATTTTGAGGTTCAAACTTAATATCTTTAAAACTATACTATAGCTTTACTACTGTATACGAAATACACTGGAGATAGCCAATAGAATCAAAAAGCTTGTGTTCATCTATTGAGAGCATGTGTTCAGTTAATTGATATGTATCTAAATCCAAAAGCATTGCAACTGTTTTGAGATTTACCACACATGGAATTTTTTTTTTCTGATACGTACTTTTACTTCTTGTAAAGTATTTAAGTACTTTTTCTCCGCCATTCCTCCGTGGCCTAGTGGATAGAGTACAGAATTTGAAATCACATGGCCCCTCTCCGCGTGGGTTCAAATCCTGAGAGGGATATGGATTTTCATGAGAGGCAGTCTCCCGACTGACTTACGGAATGCCGATGGTTCTACCAGCCTTGACCAGCCCTTATGGGCAGTTGAGTATGGCGTCTTCCTCCATCATTAAGAGTCGGGCATCGCTACATAACTGAAATAATGTTGATGTGATGTAAAACGCATATATATATATATATATATTCTCCGCCATTGTAAGTTGATGGTTATAGAGGTTATAGATATGATTTCGCTAAGGTTTTTCTAATGTAGATTTTTATGCTTAAAAGATTGAACACTTTTAGGTCTTGCATTGTCCAGTGGTTATGGCAGTTATCTTAGAACTTGGAGGTACCAGGTTCAAGCGCAACCAATACCTCTGATTTTGTGGGAGTGTCCTTTAGCGAGACATTTCAAAGCCCTAGATGTGGCCTGTTGAATACAGTAAAGCCATAACACCACTGAATGATTGTTGACCCAGACCCAGTGTTAAACCTCATATAAATAAATATATTTGAATGTTATCTTTATTCTGTATTTAAAGGCCTATGACCAGCATTTGAATATGATAATGGGAGATGTCGAAGAAACTGTGACAACTGTAGAAATTGATGAGGAGACATATGAAGAAATCTACAAGGTATGCTAATTTATTTATTTATGTGCGTTATGAAATAATATATATATGTACAATTGTTTATAACAGACAAAGCGGGAGGAAATTCAGGAATCAATTTATTCTTTTTTTTTATTTTTTGGTCATCTAAATGGGTCATGCTATTACCATAGAATACATGGTTGTGATGCAGAAACACACAATTTCCTTTTCGCTCACACTTTATACAAACCATTTAAATTATCAGGTAATTAATGCAAAAGTTATATGGCTGTTTTATTTTCTGTTTTTTTTATCATCACATGGAGTTTGTGGGGAAATAAGTGGTTGCCGGTAGTATACAGCAATAACCATTTATTTTATTAAAAAATCAGAAAAAAAATTGGGGGAACAAAAAGTTGTGACATAAATTAAAACTTGTCATTTCTACATAGATTTTACATAAAATGTCAAATAAAAAAGTTTGAAATTTTACATAGTCTCTAAACAAGCCTTAGTCAAGAACTCAAAATTAAATTACACTTATTAAAACTTTTCTTATCACATTTTTTGCAGAAAGGCTAGAAGTGAGCCATCAATGAATAAGACATTTCTAGGTGATGTCTCTGTAAAAAGATGAATCTTACATTTTTTTGGAAGTGGTGGTAGAAAAACCAATTTCAGTTTTCCTTATTCAGACTTATCTAATACCTCAAGGTTTTCAATTTGATGGGCAAGAACAAGATTGAATAAATGCTTGTGTTTTTCAGTTTTTCTTTTTTGTGTTGGTTCATCACAGCTTGAAATGGTTAAAACTATACTTAGAGGATAGGGGTTTGGGAAAGTATTTATTTGTTTGTTTGAACTTTTTATATCGATTGTGAAGGAAGCTTAATTAAGCCTATCAAAGTCACCCTCAAATGACTGCTTCTTGGATACTACACCAGTACTTGTGGCGATTTGTTGGTTAGGCCTTGCAATTTTCACCTTGCCTAACGCAGATTCGAACCCTGGACCTTCGGTACAAGAGGCCAATGCTCTATCACTGCACCACTTTTGCCCACTATGAATCAATGATGGTTCCAGTATACTAGCCTGATATTTTTTTTTTTTTTTTTTCAGTCCACCAAAAGAAACATCCCTATGCTATTTGTACGAGGAGATGGTGTGATTCTAGTTTCACCACCCATGAGGACCGGAACATAGAGAAGATGGCAAATAAACATTCATTCATCTTTCATCAAAGTCAAAAGACTTAATCGACATGGATCACTTCATTTACATTTGCAATTTGATGGTTCAATGCAAGACTACATTAAGCTTTCATGTTTGTGAAGCACTTACTATAGTCTTGCATTGAGCCCTCCAATATCCCATATAGCTTTTAGAACGTGTTCAATTGAAGGTATCATCAGTGATAATTTTACCATGTGACAATAATAGCTAAACTGAATGGAAGTTTTTACATCATGACAATTAACAAATTACTATTGCATGTAGTTGATCGACCCTGTTTAAAAGCAACTGCTGGAGACAAATAAAGAAAATAAAAGGTAGTTTTGAGTAAAACAATTTTAACCAGTTTTGAGTAAAAACAATTTTGACCAGTGGAGAAATTTCTTGTTGCAACAGGGCAAGCTTTTTCTGTATGAGTCACAAATGTTCCGTGGGATACCTACCAGCTACAGGTACACTCAAACAGGCAATGAGTAGTTGTCTTCTCATCCTTTCCCAAATGATTCTTGAATTCTGTTGTTTTGCAACAATTAATAGATTTTTTTTTGTATTTCATTTTAAATCAACTCAACTTTTAAACCCAGCTTTGAAACTAATTGAAACTTGTATAAACAAAGTATCATGTCAATAAAGAATTCTTTTGTTAATCCCAAATGTTTCTATATTTGTTAAGAATATGAAAAAGAAATTGTGAAGAGCTTTCAAGGCCTTGTGGTTAGAGTGCAGAACTTGAAATCACATGGCCCCTCTCCATGTGGGTTCAAATCCTGGTTGAGCTACTCAGTTTTGGATGGCATTTGGATTTTTATGAGAGGTAATCTCCTGACTAACTTACAGAAGGCAGATGGTTTTACCCGGCTTGACTTTTCTTTATAGACAGACAGGTATAAGGGTCTTCCGTCATCACTAAGAGGCATTGCAACATTACTGAAATAATGTTGATGTTATGTAAAACGAAAATGATAAGTAATTATGAAGCTTATAGCTGCCTGTGGATGCCATAATTTTACTTATATTGCAGTTTGCTATTTGTGTTATGTAATCTTAACCCAAAGCACTGTTAACGATTCTGACAATGAAAAGTTTTATAATTTTAGTAAATTTACTTTCAAAACCTTTTTTCATTGTAACCCTAAAGCTATTCTTCAATAAAATAAATCTGTCATTTATGTTGTCTACTGTTCCCTCTGTTGTGACATTGATTTTATTAATATGAATATTTGTTAATATATTACCTTGACATGTAATAATTTCCTAAACCATTCAAATGATGGGTTATTCTTAAAATATATTTTTATGTTGTCTGCTTTCCAAAACCTTAAATATCTGCTTAATTTTGATAAGGAAAGGTACTCAGAGTTGAAAATAAGTTAGGTCGCAGACCAGCCGCCAATTTACTTGACGGCTTGCCTGGACCTAACCTGTGTGCATTGGCATAAAGTCAGGTCCAGCACCATAAATGTTAAAAAGACGAATTACATGTACCTGAGAAGATCACAGGCTCTGAAGTGTATTGCTATGGAACCGGAGAGTATCGTACCGAACTTGAGCCTTAATTTCTGAATAAAAAAATGGAACAAATATTTCCGAAAGTAAATGTGATTATGTATTTTTGTGATTAATGAATAACTCAGAAAGGGAGAAGTATATATGCATTTAGCTTGGGGTCCCCACCAATGCCTATACCCTGCATTAGCCTAACGCGGGGTTACCGGTATATACGCATGGGCCGGGAGTCCCCAGGTTAATATGCATTCTCCTACGCAATGATCTCGATTTCCATTGGGTAAAGAGGCTAATGGGGGTATATGCATGGGCTGGTACCCCTAACTCCGATGTTCCAAGCTGGAAATGGATCGTGTTCATGGTTCTACGTCATCAGTAACAACAGTTAGTGCAAAGCTCACCTGTCGAACACAATGCTGTAAACGTGTTTCATAAACCAACGTCAGGATCAGTCGGACTACGCAAACCCAGCCTATATATGCAATTTCTTACGGAGTGACCTCCCTTTCCATTAGGTAGGAAGCTGCAGAATAGCAAAGGGAAGTGATATTGCGTGGTAGATAAAAGCCACAGAAAGCTTGGACTTTAACAAATCACGTGGTGTTCAACGTAGACATAGTTACGTTTGCGACTGTCCAAGGCAGACTAAAATTCGCTACGACACCGTCTTTGAGCAACACAGAAAAATTGTTCTACAAAAAAATGCTGTAGGGGGCGGGAAGGGGGAGTATGTAGCGCACCCTTTCATTAATCTTTCTTGGTCGGTAAATGGTGGTCTGCCAATCATCCATAGTGTTAAATTCAATTGTACAATAACAGAAAACAATTAATAATTTGGGAAAAAAGCTATGAGCATATGGGAAGTGTTTCGGTCGCTGATTTACTTTACATTTAACCCCAAACACTGCTATTAAGCCTTTACCTGTTAATATAGACATGCATTTGTGTCGTTGCAATATGACCCTTAACTTAACCCTTAAAATGCTTGAACCGACTTCATTCTTATGCAAACAGGTAAATATATTGGCGGCTTGCCTGTGATCTAACCTGTTTGGTACTCTGAGTATACTTCCTCTACAAAACTTATGCAGATACTTCAAGTTAATGTTTTGGAAAGCAGACGACACAACACTCTATTTTTAGAAAATTTCCCGGCATTCTAAGGGTCATCATATATTTCAGGGTTCAAGGCAAGACTATAGTAAGGGCTTCACAAACGTGAAGCACTTACTATAGTCTTGCACTGAACCCTCAATATGCCATATTCAATCCAATATGGTCCGGTTATAAATCATCATCCAACAGAGAACTCGGAAAGGGTCCTAATTATATCATTCTTCAATGTGACATGATACAAACCCTTTGGTAGAATTAATTACTTTATAAGGTATCCAAGCGTCCGTCGCTATAAAGTCCCACTGTTTTATTGGACCAATTTTCATTAACGTCCGTGACACTTTTACGCTTGAAATGTCGATTCCTGTGACGGGTATGAAGGTGGTCTGCGGACGGGTTTAGTCAGGATAGGATTGAATTCGAGCAGGGGCGTAACCAGCCTCTAACCAATGTTACGCATCAACGGGGAAGGGTGTAGCGGGGTTACCCCCCCGCCCCCCACCCCACCCCTCTGCGACTCTGCGAATTATTTTATTTCGAAGTGAAAAGGGTGAGATTTGAGGCTTAGGTAATGCATAATTCAAACTTTGTGATTGAAATTTGTTTATTTTTTTTTCATTTTTAAAATTGATGTTATGCAAATGCATACGTGCATATCGCTGGCTACGCCCCTATTGAGTATATCATTAGATTACAGAAGTTTATCGCACACATATCAGGGGTCTGTCCCACAAAGGTTTGTTACTTTACGTCGACTTTAACAAAATTGTCATTACCATTAAAAGGCTACCTCTTAAAATTTCAATCTTGTTGAAATAAAACCCCTCCTACGAACAAAATGACATCACAGATAATTTAAGTTACACATAACTAGACCTTTGTACACTTCTCATCTCTTTTCCCAACCCTGCAATGGAGATAGAGCACAATAAGTTGCCTTTTTAGCATTTTTGTTAACAATGGCCTTAGATTTCCGTACCCGCGGAATTACTGAAATGGGTAAGGGTGTCTTGCACACAGACTATGAAAGGGGTCGACATTCGACACGTGATGCTAGCAAGGTACCCACGAAAGCAAACAATCACTAGGTACATGTACCTATAAACAAAGTTATCTATTTAAAGCACTGAAGGCCTTATGCTCATTTCACCATCATTCAATGAAAACATAGGTTTTGAGTATCTTTGAAATGTAGATATTGAAAATGAACATTCATTCAGTGATGACGATTGTTTAATTTGTGCTTTTGATATTCGTTACTCACACAGCACATTATGTGAGTCCATTCTAATCTCAATACAAGATTGTTTTAGTGAATGTAAAATAGATATGCATTTCTAACTAAGATAAAGATTTGACAATCTGTAAGACAAGGGGCATATTAAAGACTTAAAATCACTTTGGCTTATACTCACCACGGTTGTCTCTTTGGAAGGAATCTGAATTTGTACGTATCGACATGGGGTTTACAGACACAATAAAATAATGGAGGCAAATTTTTTGTAAGGATAATTACTATTGTTTTAATTCTTTTTTAATTTGATGATTAATGACATAAGCAATATCTCAGTTATATTACAATGTCGGGCATGTCATAGATTGGGGAAAATCCCTTGCTTAACTGTCCCTAAGGACCGACCAAGACGCGCAGAACCATTGGAACTCCATTGGTCAGTCTAATCGTTGAAGGTTATGTCATTTCGCTACTTGTATGTTGTTGGAATTCTTTCGAATTCTCTCCTTTAGGTATTTAGATACACACAATATAGTCATACAATCGGTTTGGATAAGTTTTAATTCAGATAAGCTGTCTTCAAGTGTTTGGTTCAATTATCGTTTCCTTGTTAACTTCGACAACCACAAGTCTTGTAACACAGAGCGCATACAACCTACACAACTGTTTCATGTATTATCTCGACCCTAACATATATTTAGGTTTCACGGTGTCTAAGGAGGAGTCCGTATCAAAATATCTATATAATTGGTAAACAAGGTCTTATTTTACCTCTCCCAGTGCTCCAGCCCCTGTAATCCGTTCTATTTTGTCTCAATTAAATATCATCTTCCTCACGATATTCGTAGGAATACGTCATTTTTTTTATTGATAGTCACGTTTTTGGTGCATGCAGACGTGAGCAAAAAAAAAACAAAAAACAAAAAAAAACAAGAACCCCCCCCCCCCAACTTTCATAACCATTAGAAGTACCAACGTACCAATCGTTAAAGTCGCTATTTTCTAATCATTTCAAAAACCGATTCTTATACATGTTATTATTTAACCATAACAAGTACCAATTATTACAGACGTTGTTTTATAACCGTTTCAAATTGAGGCCACCATATCCTGTTTACCGTTTGGTAAAAGGACAATGGCCTAAGTCTGTGATTCATACGGCTTCCCTGGATTCGCCAGTATAAGGCTTGGGCTTTAAGGAATAGAACTCTTTTCTGTGATCATTTAGTTAAAACTTTTTTTTCCATCGATTGTGACGGAAGCTTCAAGCTTGTTAAATTTACTCTCGATCACTGTTTCCTTGTTTCCTTGATACATGACTAGTACACGCGTCGATTTGCGGGCTGGCACCAACATACACCTAGACTTTAAGGGAGATAGAACCCGGGACCCTCGGTACCAGAGGCCAACACTCTGCCTCTAGTACCAAGGTTCTCTGGTTCGATCCTCGTAGGGCAAGATGAAAATTGCTGGGCCTTGCCCTCAAAGCTGGTTTTGCATGGAGGAAGCAGTTATTGAGAGTGACTTTAATAAGTTTTAAGCTCCCGTCACAAACAATGTAAATTGAAAAAGTTTAAACTTGTTGCAAAAGGAAACACATGTTCACAACATCAGTGATGCAATCGTTCTTTTTTGCCACGTACGACGAAAGTGGCCAAATATTAACCAATAACAAACAATAATGACATTTGACTAGTTTTTTGCAGACAACTCTAGAAAACATTGTGGGTAAAGGAGAAATTGCTCTCAACGAGAAATTATTCTTTCAAATTCGTCACATTTTGAAATGTAGTCTGCAAACTCTTTCAAATTGAACTGATTAATCATTGTTCTAACATTTGGCTTTTTGATTGTCCCAAATTTAAAACATAAGTGTAAAACAACCCAAATGTATGAGGAATAACACGAATCATTATAACAAAAGGAAACAAATGTTCACAACGAACAATTCCTATTGTGAAACGTCGTCTGCAAACTCTTCCAATTTGGGACAGTCGAAAATTTGGCGTTTGGTAAAAGGTCAAATAAGGGATGGACGGACACATTCGCTTTAGGGAGTGCATCTAACTGAAGGGTTCGCGAACCTGATTGATGAGAGAGCCCATCCTGACTGTGTCCAATTTACTGATTAAGTCCTTATCTCGGAACGCTAAAAAGTCGATAACCGTCCCGCTGAACCGGGAGATGGCGTCTCACAGCGATAAGCGCGGGAAACGAGACCAGCCGATCAATGGCGGACGTTCGACACTTGCAAAGCCAATCGAAACTACTCGGGTATTTCCGTGAGCTGAGAAATACGTGCTTTCATTGGATAAACCCTATTTATTTAAATTGTTGTGGAGCAAAGGCAATGCGATTCGAACAACTTTGTGAGCCCAAAAATCAATACTTTTAAATTCGATGTACGAGTTTAACCCCAATTTAAATAATATTCAATGTTTATTTTCTTGCAAATCAAGCGTTCACTGTTCAATGGTTCTCGGACAATTCATCTTTACCAAACTAGGATATATAGTACCTTGCTCAAATAATTATCGCTAAGTGTATCGGTTATAGGTTGTTCTGTACTGATTGAGGGTACTGTAAGGCAAGGAAAAAAACAAACAATTGAAAGGCATTGTTTGCAAGGCAAGGAAAAATCAAACAATTGAAAGGCATTGTTTCCAAGGCAAGAAAAAACAAACAATTGAAAGGCATTGTTTCCAAGGCAAGAAAAAACAAACAATTGAAAGGCATTGTTTCCATGGCAAGAAAAATCAAACATTTGAAAGGCATTATTTCCCAGGCAAGGAAATCAAACATTTGAAAGGCATTATTTCCAAGGCAAGGAAAAAAATAAACAGTTGAAGGCATTGTTTCCAAGGCAAGGGAAAAAACATTTGAAAGGCAGTGTAAGGTAATAAAAACAAACAATTGAAGGACATTGCAGGGCAAGAAAACACAACTGAAAGCCATTGTAAGATAAGAAAAAACAATTAAAACGCATTGTAAGCTTATGCCCCCTAAATAATTGAAAAGCATTGGCATTAATTGTAAGCTCATGCCCCCTAAATAATTGAAAAGCATTGGCATTAATTGTAAGCTCATGCCCCCTAAATAATTGAAAAGCATTGGCATTGAATGCCAATGCTTTTCAATTATTTAGGGGGCATGAGCTTACAATGATGCATTGTAAGGCAAGAAAATATCAAGCATTTGATTGGTATTGTAAGTTAAGAAAAACAAACCATAGAAAGGCATTGTAATGTAAAAAAAACCCAAACAATTAAACAGCATTAAAGGCAAGAAAAAAATGAAATATTAAAAAGACATTGTAATGCAAGAAAAAACTAACCATTGAAGGGCATTGTAAGAGAAGAAAGAAAAAGACGATGCTGACAATTTATCTATCGCTCTGAAACGTATTTATTTGTTTGAGCGATTATATGCCGTTTTCCAACAGTATTTCATTTATACAGCGACAATCTAGTTATCACTTGAGCCATCTCTTCATAAAAAATCTGGAATTATATAGCAAGCCTTAGTATGCAATTGCAAAAACGACACATCTGTCATTAGACCCGATCAGGTATATTTTAGTAAGACGTCGAAATGAGTATTGGTCAAAGTTGGATATTGTACCTGGGACCAAGTCTACCTAGATACACCTGCGACCGACACAGCTATCCGTGCAATTACTATTAATTATTGTATCAAGCATTAGGGATAAACGCATGGGCCGGAACACCGGGCTATTCCTTATTGTAGAACTGGTAAACCTTTAGTCAGATTCAAATAGTTATCCCCAAAAAAAACCACCAGCACAACTTCAACGTGAAAGCCAACAAGATAAACCTGGATTAACCAGTTTAATTGTGTGATTCTTCATCCCTGACCTTGACAGTTGATACACAAATATTTGAACCGACCAATCAGAATTCTTTATTTTGAATATGTAAACAAACATGTTGTTGATAAACATGATTGATTTGGAGACTACTATATTTCAAGCACAAACTAACTTATGTTAAAGGAGTCTATTTAATACGGTCTCTATGCATTCGTAAATTATATGTCATGACTTGCATGAAAATAATAAAAGAACTCCATACATTTTTTAGTAATTTATTTCTACTTATCTCCTTTTATGTGCCTTTAATATATTACTTCTTACTATGATAATTATAAAATGGGCAATATAAAGGTACATGTACTGGCTGTCTGATGTACCAAAATAGCTTAATCGTTCTGTTTTATTTCTTCAATGCTACATTATGAATAATTCCGCTAAGAAGCTGTAGGAAGTGTGTTTGGAAACAACATGTAACCATTGATCCCACTCAAGTACAACCTTGAATCATGTTCTTAGGCCTAATATGACCGTGATTGGTGAGAAATAGTCGTTAACCCTTATAGTGCAGGAACCGACTTCATTCTTTAGCAAACAGATTAGATCCACACTGGTCGGCTCGACTATGATTTAACCTATTTTCTACTCTGAGTATTTTACCTCATCAAAATAAAGCAGATATCTACGGTTTGGGAAAGTAGACGATACAAACGTCTGTTTTTAGAAAATTACCCAGCATTCTAGGGGTTATATTAAAATGAAGAACGAGAATAGACTATCCGGTCAGTATTACGAACAATGTGGAAGAATACATTTTCGTTGGATTTATACACAAGTTTTGCGAATACTTATTCTAAACACCTCAGTATGTAAATTAGCGTGTGTGGTTTACGTCATGAAGGACGTCAACTTGGCTCACAAAATCGAATTCCCCTTTTGATGCAATGGATTCTTCGATACATGTAGGTAAATTTATGAATACATGCATGCGGTCTTTTACATATTTTCTCCATTGAAGTAGTGTGTTTATCAGTTGAATGTTGTTAGCTGAATATATGATTAAGAACAGGGAAAATAGTAAATTAAAATAAGGTCGGCATCGCATGTCGTTATATAAAAAAGTGAAGGCTTTGTATATTACAGTGTCACTCCTTGTTAAAGGGCCAGCCAGATTGGCTTATGATACATTTTTCACTGATTATACAAAGTACCTCTTAACCTTTAGAACTATGCCAGGCGCCCAGTGGATATAAGTCGGTAACCATTAATTTGACTAGCTCTTGGCTCACGAACCGGTCATTTCGGAACAATCCCCTCGAGAAACATTTTTCCGGACAAACGCCTCCCATGGGGCTCCAACCTTCAACCTCCCAGTCCCAAGGGGAACGCCATAACCACTAGGTTACAGTAACGGATACGATGATTCGCGAACTAACGGTGTCTTCTTGGCCTATTGGTTGTACTTGTGAACATTTGGACTCAAATGGCCTTCTCCGCGTGGGTTCAAAACGACGATGGCTTTAATTCTAATTCCGGTTGTAAAGCTAACTGTTTCTCTTTCTCTCACTGTCTCCGCCTACACCAGCTGTCTTGGTCTGACTTTAGGTGAGGCCTGTCTAATGGAGAACACAATCAAACACTCTTTAATGGATTGGAATTCTTATCTGCCAACTACATTCATGTAATTTTGATTCCAATGTGAAAATTAAATCGTTGATATCAATTTTTCAATAAAAATTAAACGAATCTTGAAATTTGGCTCAATGGATGCTGTTAAAATGACAAATATTTCATAAATTACATTCATACTATTTTTTGACAAAGATATTACCAGTTTTATTTCAGGCAGCTTTTACCTAAAGTTAAAAACTATGTTGATTGGGATCATTAAAGAAACGCCGACTAAATATCATGTTGTGTAGCGTGTTTTGATTGAATATTTAGCACATACATTGTATTATAGAAATGGCAAGAGTGTACCTGTTATCACCCGAATACCGTTTTAATATAAATGTTATGCGAAAAAATTGCGATAGTTCAAAACAACATTCCCAGTTTTATTTCAGGCAGCTTTTACCTAAAGTTAAAAACTATGTTGATTGGGATCATTAAAGAAACGCCGACTAAATATCATGTTGTGTAGCGTGTTTTGATTGAATATTTAGCACATACATTGTATTATAGAAATGGCAAGAGTGTACCTGTTATCACCCGAATACCGTTTTAATATAAATGTTATGCGAAAAAATTGCGATAGTTCAAAACAACATTCCCGTTCATTTCAATATTGGGTTCAGCAATATTGCAAAGTTACATATCATTGGAATCGTCTCTCCGAGACGCTTCCAATGACGTGTCACATTACAATATTGGAATTTGGTTTAAGATGATAACCATATAAATCTATTTTGACTTACGCAAACATTTTTCGAAACTCATTTGATAAAACGATACCATGTCCTTTGTTTGTGGGAGGTCCCTCAAATTAAATGAAGATAAATACTTTGTGTCTTGTTCATGACCCTTTAATCTTGAAGAGAATGGCTTGGAAATATGATTGCAGAACTGCCCCTAATAATTACGCCTCCAATATTCTATTTCTCATGTTTAGCCCGAAATTTTTAGCCCGTTATTGACAGATCCTCTGGGCATGTGTCAAGATGAATTTGTTGTGTTACCGATCTCGATCTATCCATATATCAATCGTTATTACTCGGGTATTTCCGTGATTTGAGAAAATTAAAGTTATGATATGTATCTGTTTCCTTAATAACAGTAACTAACTATTAGATTTTAAATTTAAGATCTATATTTTAAAACGAAAGAACAATGAAATAAGTCTTGCGATAATTAATATGAAGGCTTCTATATTACTTCAGATGTGTTTTATTGGAGAAACCAGATGAGTCCAGATTGTGCATCTATGTAACACTTTATTAAAATGTTCAGACCAAATGTATGAATCGTTCATCATGTTTTATTGATGACCACAAACCTTTAGCAATTAATTTTCAGGATAACTTCTAAAGTTCTTAATGTGTTCTATTGTCATCTTCCATTAAATGTAAACGGATAATCAATTTCTCCAAATGTGTACACGTGTCTCCAGTTGTGTGAACTCTTTTTCTATTTTTATAAAGAGTCCTAAAAATTGGCTTTTCTTGTGATTAAAGTCGTGGTCTAATGTTGAACTATCATGCATGTATAAGTACACAGTGCAGGATAGTGATCTAGCAAAGCTGAAGAATACCTAAAGGTGTAGAATACCAATACGCCGCCATTTTGAATCATATTCTTTCGTCGGATTACTTCGGTCGGGGATCTTAACAAGTCTAGATATCAAATGAATGACAATTTTCACTTGATTCCAAAAGGGACTCACAGATTGTGCTCTGTAGGTAACAAACATTAATTGGTTATTAGATTAAAATTCTCGTTCCGTAACAAAAGACTGTTATTAATTGCTTTATTTCAAATTTTCTGAATATGTGTGTTTTCATTTTAAAGATGAAAAACGAGCTTCAATGCTTTTCAGTGCTTTGATGGTAAGACTTTTCCCAATTCAATGATTTTGCATGACTCATTTTGCATGGTATCAAAAATGCCTTCAATCACCTTTTGTTAACTCAATTCAAACCATTGTGTAAAGACGCATGTACACGGTAATAAAAATCGAATTAAATTTAGACATTCACATCAAATGTAAGAAACGATACATATGTTTTTCTTTCATTGAGGCCTTCTAATTTTCAACAAGATAAGAGCAAATAATCATGTTTGTTCGAGTAATTTGCAATGTTTTCATGCCCTTAGTTTAGGAAGTTTAGCTTAACCCATTACCAAACAATAACGACCTTTGACTAGTTTGTTGCAGACTATCCTGAAAAACATTGTGGGAAAAGGAGAAACTGCTCTCAACGGGCAATTTCCAGTTTTCCCTCTATATTTTCTACCCAAAAAGAAGATTATTTTTCAATTTCTTCCCACTTTTAAATGTAGTCGGCAAACTCTTTCAATTTGGGACAGTTGAAAATTTGGCGTTTGGCAAAGGGTTAAAACGTAAAGTAGCGGAATGTCGAATCTTTTTCATCACGCTATGATCTTTGATCCAATGGAAGCGTGGCAATTTATATGGATACAAATGGTATCAAATTATAGCCGGATCATACCACATCTTTCATGTGTCTAAAACTCAGGATTGTCTTGTACTAAAGCAGCCAGGTATTTATTGAGGAGTGCTATAACCTCGCTTACATGTTTACCGTCTTACCACAAAACAGCTTTAACCCTTATAGTGCTGGAACCGACTTCATGCTTCTGCAAACAGGTTAGATCCAGGCCAGCCGACAAGTAAAATATCCTCAAAGTCAAGCTAACCCTTATAGTGCTGGAACCGACTTCATGCTTCTGCAAACAGGTTAGATCCAGGCCAGCCGACAAGAAAAATATCCTCAAAGTCAAGCTAACCCTTATAGTGCTGGAACCGACTTCATGCTTCTGCAAACAGGTTAGATCCAGGCCAGCCGACAAGTAAAATATCCTCAAAGTCAAGCTAACCCTTATAGTGCTGGAACCGACATCACGCTTATGCAAACAGGTTAGATCCAGGCCAGCCGACAAGTAAAATATCCTCAAAGTCAAACTTACCCTATAGTGCTGGAACCGACGTCATGCTTATGCAAACAGGTTAGATCCAGGCCAGCCGCCAATTACTTGGCGACTGGCCTGTGATCTAACCTGTTTGCAAATTCGAGTATCTTTTTTCATCAAAATTAAGTAGATGTTTGCGGTTTTTGATTGCAGACGAAACGAAAATCTATCTTTAGAAAATTACCCAGCACTCTATGGGTTAAGGACGATAGGCACGTGCAATATTCATGCATATATGACGCTTTCTTCTATATCGATGGACTGAATGGACCACATTAATTGTTTCATTATTTTTCCCTTAAGACACGTTGATAAACAAATGATTTACTTTATACACACCCATATTCTTTATCCCTTTATATCCCAAAAGAAACAAGCAACTTAATATCTATTGTGCAAGTCAGACTTTAAGAAGCTCAGTTTTTGCAAATATTATTTAAAACAATATTTAGCAAAAGACAAAGATCAAGTCCTTAGCCTGAAATGTAATTCCTCTTCTTGATGGAATTACATGTACAGTGGTTGATTAAAATTGAAAAAAAAAACACGCTGAAGTATTAAATACAAAAAGGTTTTTATAACCCTTAAGAAGAAATTGGTCGTCATGAGCAATGTCTCCATTTGTCGAAATGATTTCTTTGTGATATTTAAAGTTCGCACCAAGTCAACTATTTATCCTTCTGTGTAAAGACATCGTTTGAAGGCATAGCAATTTCTCGCTCAATAACAACACACTTGTCGTCATTCTCGAAATAGAACTCACCAAAAGTCACGTGGCCTTATTTTCATTGATCCGTTCGTTTGTTCGTTTGTTTGTTTGTTCCATTTCTTATGCGCACATGCACGTGTGGTTTAACGCATATATTGTTTTGATTTTTCTTTAAATATTTCAACTACTAGGGAGAATTGGACATACTGATTTAACTCAAAAATACGTTTGATTAGTGATGAGACAACTCAGATACCATTAGAAAATAACGACAATTGATTGGTGGACATGACCGGGTACCAACCTATCGCGACCCTCTAACCCTTAGAATTCTGAGAAATTTCTGAAATATGATGTATGTGTCGTCTGCTTTCCGAAAGCGTAAATATCTGCTTAATCTTGATGAGGAAATATACTCAGAGTTGCAAACAGGTTAGATCACATGTTATAGGCTTGACTATCAGCTTAAACATAAGCTGGACATTTGCTTCATTTGTCGATTTAAAAGGTATAC
Organism: Cerastoderma edule; assembly: GCA_947846245.1. Lineage (NCBI taxonomy): Eukaryota > Metazoa > Mollusca > Bivalvia > Cardiida > Cardiidae > Cerastoderma > Cerastoderma edule. Next base: position 30,534,621 of record OX401413.1, on the reverse strand, counting down.
CCAATCAAATATATCTGGGAAAGCAGTCGATGGATTTTACAGACTATCTTGAGTTACAGGGAGCATGGGTTGATATGCCTAGCGCCGCGACATGAAAATGCGTAAAACCAAAATCCAACCAAACAACGGATTGATTCGACCTGGTAAAACCGAATGGCCATAATCCGTCACAAGGAACATTTAACACTTTATTAAAAGCCAAATTTTTGACTGCTCGAAATTGAAATAGTTTGTAGATGACATATGAAAATGGGATAAATTTTGACAATAATCTTCTGATAGTGTAAAACAATGTGGGAAAAGGAGAAATTACTCGTCAAGAGCATTGTTTTCCTTTCCCACGATGTTTTCCAGAGTCGTCTGCAACAAACTGTTTAAATGCCGTCATTGTTTGGTAATTGATTAAGAAGATCCCCCAACTTCTTAGAAGGTGTCCTAGAAGGTAGAGACAAAAGATGTAAGACAAAACAACGCTAACGTCACCGTTATTCGATTGATATTGAATACGTTTCTAATGTACGTCTTGGTAACCCTTTACCAAACAATAATGATATTTGACCACTTTGTTGCAGACGACTTTAGAAAATATTGTGGGAAAAGGAGAAATTGCGCGTAACGAGCAATTTCATCTTTTCCCGCAATGTTTTCTGTCATATCAGAGGATTATTTTCCAGTTTCATCACATTTTGAAATGTCGTCTGTAAATTCTTTCAATTTGGGACAATCGAAAACTTGGCGTTTGGTTAAAAGAGATGTGTATCTTTGAATTATGTTCTTAAAGGTGCTCGATTACATATGAGAAAATTCTGAAGTAAAACTAAAATGTCGTTAAAACAGTATATTGTTTGTATTGTTGTATGATTTACAATCAACATTAGCTATTGGATGGATAATTAATACTGGAAGTGTCAATATATCGAAGAATTAACAGTCCATATGCTTTAGATCTCAAAACCGTTGCAATACTTTTGGATTTAAATACACATTAATTCACTTTGCAAAAGTTCTTACTAACTTAAACATGAACTTCATATTGCCTCAGACTGCTATTTTCAAGCGCGTAGTATACACCAGTATAGTTTTAAAGAAATTGATTTTCAACTTCAAAATTTCATTTCACTCTTTCTAGTTTCAATATCATTGGTTTCATAAAAGCTAGTAAGTACCCCATTCGTAGAAAATAGGACCGAGCTAGAACATGATTTTATTTAGACTTGAACACAGTACATACTCTACAACATATATCAAGTACAACTTTATGTTAACGTGACAATTATATACTGATAGTTACAAAAAGTAAATATGAAAAGAAAACAAAGAATCTTTGGAGGGAAACAAATACATTTCTATGAGTCAGTATTCAAAAGAACATTCCCTTTTGCAAGATATTCTTATAACAAAAATTAAGCAGATATTTAAGGAAAGCAGACGACAGAAAAATCTAATTTTAGAAAATTACCCAGCATTCTAAGGTTTTATATATGAATAAGGGAGCTACCATGTTTCTGTACTATAGAAATCAACTGAAAATACACGTTCTACACGTGGGCGAACCGGGGAAAGTATAAGTGTGGGAAAGGCATAACTTTAGCCTTATTGATCCGAACATTAATCACTATTTATGAATCAAAAAGCAGACCGCATCGTACAAAGGATAACGCATACTTCATACTGCCGCACACAGTTTTCGTCTTTGGGGTAAAACATTCAAACTGTAACAGTAAGTTGCTTTTGTTCTTTTATTCTTTCATTTAAACTATCATTCTGAATTTCTTTCTTTTATTTATTATCATTTTATACGCGTATTCTTTTTTTTTTTTTATACATAATCGAATTATGGAATAGTATTATATATTCATTATTTCATTTCAAAATTAAGAGATATTTTATTATTACTTTATGTCTTGGTCTACCTTGTTTTTTCATATTTGATATTGATTATTAATTGAATTATGCCAGGAATGATAGACATGAATCAGTCATAAGTGAATAATGGAAACATGGAAAAATTAACATAAATATTTATTCGATTGATTTATTTGACTTGCATCAATTGATTAGTTTATTATCAAATCCTTCAAAGAAAATTATTTACAATCTTTCAACGTTTATATATTATGCTCAACGAAATCAGAATTGAATAACAACTTTAAATGAATGAAAAGCTCTTCTGTAAATGACTTTGTTGAAATGTTTGTTAAAATTGCTATTTAAAATGTTATGTTAATGATGCAAAAAATATTATGCATGTATGTATTTAATTTCTTTTTATATATTATTTTATGCATCTATCGTATTGGTTTGTTTACCGCTTTCTATCAACTAGTTGTGTATGAATGATTGTGATGTCAGAAAATTAGGAGAAAAATAAAATCGCATATATCTCTCTTTTTTCGAAGTTGTGATTCAAATTTGTTTATCCAAATAAACAAACACCAATTATTAAAATATACGCTTTTATGATTTATTCCTATGTAGTCTGTTATAACTAACTCTTTGCATGACGTGAGGACGGACAAAAGTCTAGTGCTATGAACAGATCAGAAATAATGTTATACATCATTTGTCGTATTTGTAAACATGTCTTATAAAACCAGGAAAAAGATTGGATCTTTACAATATATTTGCGGCAGTTGTTAAGGACTTTAATTTGAGAATATTGTCTGGAACAATAAAGTCATTGGCAATCAAATTTTAATGCTAATAAGACAAGAAATCATAGAAATAAGTATTCATACACTTAATTCAGGCGTTTAAACTTGGATAAACTTGACAGTTCATGCAAAATGTTCGGCATATTCCAATGTTAAATCGGAACTAGTGTAAGTAACGATATACTACATACATAATACGTGTGTTTGATGCATCAGTATGACAAGGAAAACAGTTCTGATGAGCAATGTCTCCTTTTCTGACATGGCTCCTACCCAATGCCAAAGAGAAAATTAAGTCTTTTCCTACCATATTGGATCTTTTGTATTAAACCAAAAAACTTTATCAGAAAAGGGTTTGAAAGCACTCAATATTTTAAATAATAAATTACGCCCATTTGATTTTGATATTTCAACTATATGTCAGTTATTTGATTCTTTTGTTGTTTCGATATTAGGTTTTTCTAGTGAAATTTGGGGGTTGCTCTAAGTCAAAAGAGATTGAACGCATACATTTGAAGTTTTGCAAACGGATGCTGAGAGTTAAGACTACAACATGTAATTATGCTATCTATAATGAGCTAGGTAGGTTTCCACTCTATATAAACAGATATGCCAGAGTTATTAAGTACTGTGGTTTTATACTTTCTACAAATAATATTATCATTGCTTCATTATATAATCGTTTAGTTGAAGACATGGGTAAAGGGGCAGATAATTGGTGCTCTGATGTCAAAACACTTTTATTTAAGTACGGTTTTGGATACGTTTGGCTTAATCCTTCTTTGGTTAACCATAGATGTTTTTATAATGAGTTTAAACAACGGGTAATAAACGAATTCCATCAAAAACTAATTGAATATATAGAGGTAAGCCCGAAACTTATTACATATAGATATATCTTTAACGGAACTGGAATGGAAACCTATCTTAATATTCTTCCTAGTAAATGGAGAACTCACATAACCAAATTCAGACTTTCATCACATCCTCTTCGGATAGAAACGGGCCGGTATGGAAATAATAGAATTGAAAGAAACCAGACATGTGTTTATTTTGTAACTTGAATGTAATCGAGGATGAGTTCCATTTCCTATTAGTTTTCCCGCTCTATTCTGATTTAAGGGCTTTGAGCTTTAAACGGTCACTATATACTCGACCAAATGTGTTCAAATTTATTTGTATTCTAATGTCAAATAACAAAAAACAGTTAATAAATCTTGCCAAATTCATTTGTGAAGCTCTCAAACGACGGTCAAGTTCATTTAATAATTTGACAAACTAATTGCTTATCTTTATAGATATATTGTTACTCCCATTCCATATAAATTTGTATAGGGGTAAATCAACATGTCACCACTTAATAAAGGGAGATAAAAATGATTGCTTAACTTCCATTATAACCATTTTATATACTATTTCAAAACAGACCATTCACTTGTTTACTTGTATATATGTAAATATCTTGATGTATTTGATGTTATAATTTTGTAATATACTTATATGACTAGAAACTGTAAAGTATACGTCAATAAAATTATCTATCTAAATTATCTATCATGTTTCCTTGTCTTATTTCTATATTACATAGGATCAATCCTAGTTATCGTATGTGAAGAAAACGTACGCAAACATACAGATTTATTTCATAGGATTACGAATGAAGATAAACAGTAAGAATTTTTGCGACACAATTTTGAACAATTTGTCTGACAGATCACATAACATTCTATCAAAGATAACCACCTCGATTGACTTTTATGATACCCCGAAGCTCTTTTACAAAGGTTCTTTTTGCAGTGTCAGAAGCAGAATTTGGTAACAAATTACGGACGAACAAACGCTTCGGGCATTAAGGTGCTATGAAAGATTAATTATGCATCAAAAGATACCACTAAAAGGTTTTTAGAGACTGTTATATAATATTGCTTTAAATCAAACTCTATATCTTGGTCAGTGGAAAGTGTATAAGAAGACGTCGTTCTAGGAATTTTCGTCGCTAAATTTGTTTCCTAGCACACTTGGTGTATATTTAGTATTATGGTTTACTTGTTGCCTAAGGTGAATGGGTAAACATATTATCAAGTTGGGTCCAAAGACATACCCTAGTAGTTATTGCTTAACCCTTATAGTGCTGGAACCTTCTTCATGTTTATGAAAACAAATTAGATCCAAGCAAGCCACCAAGTAAATTGGCGGCTTGCCTGTGATCTTACCTGTTTGCTAATCTGGGTAAATTTCCACATCGAAATTTACGACGATTACGATTTCAATGATGTGTTACTTTGCAATATTGCTTAGACCAGTGTTGAAATAAGATAGAATATTCGTTCGAACTTACGCATCTTTTCCCATAAATTGTTTAGTAAAATAGGTGTCTATACAGTGTAGTTATCATGGCATCAGTACTGAGCACAGGATAACTAAAGACCCCTGTGGTGTTGACCGATCTTTCCAAACCATAACTTTAAGAGTTGGTTGTCTACTACCATGAACGACTAGTTTCTTCAGTTGAAAACTGCCTGATCATCAATCCCCACAGTAAAAGTTTGACGGGGAAAGTCTGGTTTCCCACATGCAGATATAAGTCATTGTCTGTCTTTTTTTGTATTGATTAACATTAGATCTCTCGTGAATGAGCAGTCCTTAGGATGTGCTTTTGTTTGGGCATGTTTGTGCCATATATGATAAATTTACAGAAAATAAATGAATTAAACACATTAATATCACAGAATTGGATATTAATGTTATCTAAGTCACATTTGGCATATCACAATTTAAGAGAGTTCAGATAAAATTGAGCACTTTGAATAAAAAAAACCCACATGATTACCAATGATTTTTTTCTTCCACTTATTTCAAATGGGGTTCTATATATTAGTGAATAGTGAATGGTGAATGGCCCCCTTACGTATAAGTCGACCACACAAATCAAACAGAAGCACAGGATGATGCTATTACAACTATTGAGTGACTGAAGCATTCTCTATATTTAGTCTTGTCCTAAAGTGGTACTTACAGGACCAATGTAGCATGACAATCTAACGCTATCTATATAGCAACACTTCATGTTTATAGACGTCGAACTAGGCACATTTAATGGTCCGTTAGCAATCATTTAGCCCATTTACATACCTCGTGATCTGAAAACGGGATCAAATAACTCGTTATTATATTGACAAGTTTCCCCTCTGATGTAAAATCTGATGTACCTCAATTATATCCGTATTTGAGGAATTGCCCGCAGGCAATTTTGAAAAAAAAAACCAAACAAACCCCAACCATGTTTGAGTCCATTCTATTTTGTTTGTCGTATATGGTTGTTTTTGTTTTGAACCAGTCACACATTCACATGTGAAATAGCTTCTTTCATATAAGACGTATGTGTAGGTGTGCCAGATAGCTCAACCGATAGAGAACTCGCGAGGTTTGCCGAGTTCCTGGGTTCGAGTCCTGGGAACCGTTTTTTAGTATTTTAGTATTTTGCTTAAAATCTGCGTAAGTTGAGAACAACATTCCCTCTTACTTCAATATTTGGCTGAGCAATATTGCAAAGTAACAGATTATTGGAATCATCTCTCCGATATGATGTGTCGAATTGCACTATTGTACTTTTATGTAGGATAATATCAATTCGAATCACTTTTGACTTACGGAAACAGTGGTTTTAAGTTGTTTGATAAAACGGTATCCTAGTCTTCGCTTCATGGTCGTCTCACCTTGGTTTTTATTAATACTACACTCAAACGATCAAATAAAGCTAATGGGCATGACGTACTCCAGACTCGTTCCATGAACGAAGTCTTTACCAAGGGACAACAGAGACGGGCTTGAATTGTGTTGGAAGTATGTAGTATGGCTCTAAAATTTGAAGAATAGAATGACAATTATAGACGGGTTGGATAGGTCAATAGGTAGTGTATGTGCACGGTTCGAGTCCCAGTTTGGCAGCGTGTTCTTCGCTTTATGGGAATAGTATCTTAATTTTTACACCAGTACTACACCAGTACTACACAGAAAAGAACATAATTTTATTTAACGACTTGTACATAGTACCTCAACATACATACATAACATGAAAAACGAATATATCACAATATGTATGAAAAAATACTAGATACATTTTATATACACAGCATCGCTTCACAAAACCATTGACTGCTTTTCTTCATGATGATAAATCATACGAGGCGAGAATCGAATAAATATGTCGCTTAACGCTTTACAATCTGCAGACAACAATTTGTCCTACTTGTAGCAGAACGACCTTGGAAAATCTTTGTAAACATGAGAAAATCCTTTCAGTTATGTCGTTCAGATATATGAATAAATTGTGACAAACAATTTCTCCCTTTGCCACAATGCTTTTTGAAAGTTTTCTGACATCATAACCCATGCGTTACGTCTAACACTCGGCAGAGAAATCGCAGTCATTGGGCACGAAAGACCTGAGGCGCCGCCCGTCGACTGCAATATATTTACCGAGTTTTAGACGTAATACCGTTATAAAGCATATGGTATCATATACCACCAGAACCGGAAAGTTGATGGTCAACTCATGCGGGGATAACAATGAAGCTGTCAATGGCAAAAGTAGGTGAAAAAAGCAAAAAATACCTGGGTGCCGCCATTTCATTCGGACATAATTTCGTAAACATTGGTCACGTGATTCCCCCAACTGCCTTCCAAAGACAAAATTAACGGGTCCATTTCCTAAATAATCATGCAAATCGGTGTATCTATAGCTCTGCTATTAGAGTAATTATTGTTTGACATAAGTGCCATAGTTATTCTATGACAGTGAGATATTGAATGTCATTAATATGTTCGTGATGAATAAATCTTCCGCTGTTGTGTGGGACGCTAACAATGATCATGTGGTAATTACACCTAAATCTCAAAATTGGAGCATGTTTATCTCTTTAGCCATTTCCCGTTTGTATAATTGTATAAACGCATCTCTTTACAGCGAATTAAGGAAACCACTGCAGCAAAGAAAGAAAAAATGCTAGTTTCGGGAAGCTTTCATCCTTTGTCAAACAAGTAGTTGTTTTTATCTAGATATCACAAAAAAACAAAACAAAACAATTACAATGTCAGCATTCCTGTTTCTTCGTTTACTCTATTTTTCTAATTTAGACAAGTCACGAAATTTTATACAGCCTTCTACTCACATGGCGTAACCCTTGAAATGCTTGGTATTTTTATTAAAACTTATATTTGTCGTCTGCTGTCAAAATATTATATATCTGCTTAATTTTGAGAAGGAATGGTTATCAGAGCAACAAAGTAGATCACAACCTGTGTGCATAAGCATGAAGTCGGTTCAAACACCATAAGGGTTAGGAAAAGACAGAGAAAACGGGCAAAGTGATTAATACTAGAAGAAGGTACCTTATTAAAGACACAAATGAGAAAATGTAACCCTGCTAACTTGTTCATGTAGAAAGTGGTTCACAGTCCACATTCTTCTGGATAGTACTCATATACCTCCCTATCATCACGTAAAATGTAACTCAGGTTTACGATATCATGTCCGAACAAGATGGGCGCGCCCGTGGACAGTGACGTCTCTGCGTATACCACCAGAACAGGGAAGTTGATGGTAAACTCATGCGGGGTACACAATGTGGCTGTCATTGGCAAACGTAGGTGAAAAAAGCAAAAACAGCCTGTTGCGAAGCCATCTTGTTCGTACATAAGATCGTAAACATTGGTCAAGAGCTTCCCCCGTCTGATCAATGGACAGAAGGAATTGTCTTGTGTCGTTAAAAAACACCCAGTAAATTTTGTTTTTATCGATCATAGTAAAAGATGACAGAATCCTGACGTATGAAATACCTAACGGCTTAATACAGACGCTATTCATTCAGAAAACTCCGGTTTGAGCTTTCATTATTTATATAGAACGAACTACATCTTAGAAATAGGATGTTTTAAGGTTTTTTTCTTACACCAATAACGATAGTTGTTGGCACATACGCAAATCCAAGCCATGCTTGAGACAACAAAACATGATGGAAATTCCTTTTGGTCATAAAACCATTTGATTTCTTAGGCCAGATTTGGAAATTTAACCAGATATCAAATTCGAATAATTTTGCAGGCTTATTTCAAAAGTTTATACCGTTCGAAATAAAGTTTGACGAGATAATCGGAAAAAAATATATTTATATCGACTTCCGATCTTAGGATTTTGTTACAATTGATACGAAGAATATTAAGCCATTGGGAACGCAATCAAAACTTTCCATCGAAAAAGGGACTTTTAGGTACTAGTAACTACTACGAAAGAGAAGGAACCTCCATTTTCTTAGGTTTCGTTCATCTGAGTATCCCATTTCTGTGCAAATCCCTATTAAGAAATGATATCCGAGTCTTACCTCGTTGATCTTTGTCGTTTGGTTAAACGACATCATCATAAAAGTCCAATGACATTAATAACAAATATTAAATTAATAGGTAATATCTATTTCCAGCATGTCCGTCTTCGAAATAATGATGTCGCCCCGGGCTTGTCTTCTCCTGTTTGGAATCATGCTTGGAACTTTTGCAAAAGGTAAGCACTTTAATTAACAGGTATGATACACAAAGGCGATGCATGAAACAAGTCTCATTTCCCTTCTAATTATCTGAATGCGAAGGTCCCTCAGGCAAAGCATGATTGTCATACTTGTCGTTGGTGTAAAGGCTAGGAAGCGGGGGTTGGTGAACTCTTGTTATGAAAACCCTTAGAATGCTTGGTAATTTTCTAAAATAGATTTTTGTGTCGTCTGCTTTCAAAAACCTTTAATATATGCTTGATTTTGACGAGGAATGACAATCAGAGTCGCAAACCGGTTAGATCACATGCCACCTGCCAATTATTTTGGCGGCCGGCCTGGATCTAACCTGTTTGAATAGGCATGAGGTCGGTTCCGGCACTGTAAGGGTAAAGCTGAAAGTTGTTGAAAACTTTACAATCACGCCTTTTTCCGTCTCTTTTGGGTGTGCTTTCAAGCATAAACCGTGCCATAATACCAGTACTATTTCTGTAGGGGGTATTGAAAGAAACAATTCAATTTTCAATTAATGAAATATCTTTTATATCAACAATATTCGGATTCTTTCTCCTCAATAATTTCACATGAAAGCACACACCGATTTCCCAAAGTAATAACTTTTGGCGAGATACTTTGTCCTTAGCGAACGTTCACACGGGTTTCCTGTCATTGTACATAATTTGGTTATATAAAACCCAATGGTGGGCATCACGTGGGCAGAATTTGGAACAGAATGGCCACCATCGCCTCGGGTTTTCATAGATGTATATCTTCCTTATTACTTAGCTGTTTTTCATTGGTTAATACCCACCATAGGACCAGTCGGAAACGGCTTTAAAGAGTATCAACAGTTTTCCTCTGGATGGCCTAATAACCGAGTTAATCTAGGTGTTCTGCGATTTGCGGTTCAGTAAATCTCGGAACATTCCACAACTTATCTCGATTAGTAGGCAATTCAGAGGAAAATTGTTGATACTTGCTGAAACCGCTTCCGACTGGCCTTATAATAGGCGTTATCCGATGATAAACAATAAAGTAATTTGCTTGTCATTTTTTAGTCTCAAATCTGACCACGTGACCTCCCATTGAATCCAAAATCTTGTAAATCCTTTATTATTAGTAAGATATAGGTGTGTCCTAAAAATACCAAGTTCCCTCTTCGCGTTTGTTCACCTCACAGTTTTGGTAGATATTCTACTTCGATAGTATATTTTAGAATACAAGTACCATAGAATGTAGATGGTTCTATACAGCTTGACCAGGTCTAAAGCATTCAGCTTCCCTCATCGAATATCAACAGGGTATATCAAAATGATATAATACACTGCTCACACGACACAAACCGCAACTGAAACATAACAATAATAACTCTGTTTCTATTTCAATGTAGGGACTGAAGGAAACAAGCGTGGCCATATAATCGAGTCTCTGTTCGCAGACATGAGGAGCGACCCGACAAGCGGAAGTAGGAGTAATTCCGAACATAATACCTTGCCCTCGGGCAGTGGTATCATCCGTATACCAATCCCACACGGAAATGACTTGAAACGACTTCGGTCATGGCTACTGAATGAAAATAACCCAGACATTTCATTGGACCGGAGCAACCACGATTTAACCCAGAATTTGCTAAATAATCGGTATATGCATGACATAAACAGGATGGAAGTGTCAAATAGAATGTCGAATGGTCTGGATAGATATATTATCAAAAAGGTGAAACGGGAACCAGAGAACTTTCCAATTGAGATGTATCCCGTTCAGGGAGGGAAACAGCAACTGGAAGTGGATCTGGACCACGAATTGAACGGAAAGGACGACGAAATTAACGGAAAGGAAAATGACATGGTCGATGAAATACAACGCGAATTGGTCGGCCAGGAAAGACAATTAAAACAAAATGAAAACAACTCGGGCGATAATGAAAACGAATCGAGCGAAAACGATCACATCATTGATAACCAGACAGCGGATGCAATGTCTGGGGAACAAGTCAGTATGTTTCCAGCGGATATCATATTTGGCGGTGCCGACCTCTCCCAGATAGAGACCAAAACGAGGCCAAATAATCCGCTCAAGGGAGACAACCCTGATGCTGATTCTCGAAGGAAGCGGAGCTTTGGTAAAAGGTTTTGGGCAGCTAAGCAACTCTACCGTCTCCGAACACCAAAATCCCACTGGGGAAGAACACATCGCATGAGAACAGCATTGCCCCGTTTCGATCCAATTCTTTACTTTATTGGTCTTGGTAAATGAGTATAGTTCTATACTTCCAAGCACTGCCATTATACTCATGAACCTACCAAACATAGAAAATAACAGTAAACCAAATAGTTGTTGATTTAACTTCGATATCAAATGGCTTTTGAATACTTAACCAATGACTTAGTGCGAAAACGAATGACTTACGATTATTCAGCCTGTGGCTAAGTGCGAATCAATGGCAAGCCCCTCTTTCAAGTGAACGATTTACTCTGTGTCTTCATTTGACCATTGGTACATTGTATCATCTCTACGTCCTTTTCAGGACATGCAGATAGTTTGTCTATCATACCTTACGATCAACGTTCCCTGAACTTGATTTTGGAATTTTGAAATAATTTGATAATCCAAAGTCTCATCGGGTGCGTATTTGCATTCCGGTCACTTCCAGGTCGAGTTTTTGTAATGCATACTTCCTTGCTGATCTGTAGTAGATTGATGGTTCTGTCAAAACAAGTAACCTTTCGATTACTGCTCACCTTTACTTTAAGTGCAATGAAGTGACTCAAATACGTTTTATTTTACGAAGAAATATAACCAAACTACGTAACATTACTATTGTCTTTAAAGCAAACGTATAAATCAACAAACCAATGCGTTGTCATTGAATAACAACACTAACGAGACAATGATGTCTCTTGTTAACTGCTTTTTTGACAGGGTTGACTAGTATAATCGCAAAGTTAATGAGAAAATTTGCATACTAGTATAACCATGGCTAGAGATAAGTTCTTTAGGCTAAATATTAACCTTAAACTTGGACGTAAAATTCGGTTCTAACGGGTATCAACTGTATAGGGTTGTAGAAAAATCAGTAAAGACGTGAACATTGGATATCTGTTTTGTTTAGCAGGAACTTTGTAAACCATCTGTAAATGAGCTTCCAGTATCGGATCGAATGTACAATTTGCTGATCTACATATAACAATAAATGAAACAGGCTTGAAGACTTGTCGAACACATGAAGGTATATGCTAAGCGTTTTTTGAAACTATTCTTTCCTTGCTACATTTGTTATGAAGATACTTAAAGAAATAAACATGTATGCCGATTTGAATAAAAAAATAAACATTTAGCCCAAGTGCATTGCCCAGTTATGTAGTGTGATTGGCTGATGAATGAATAGCTCAATAAATGTGGATTAGGTATACATTTAACTGTTGATAAGAATTAACAAGTTGCAAAAATAAGCCAGTTTCATAGATACCTACAAAGGTGATCCCTCACAGTTATGTATGTATTGTTGGAACTGAACTATGCCCCACACAGACAATGCACACCATAGCGCTTTACTAAACATTTTACGCTAATAGTTCAAAACAATATTCATTCCCCTTAGTTTAAAATTGAGATAAGCAATATTTTAAAGAAACACATTGGAACCGTCTCTCCAACACGCCTCCAACGACGTGTTGCATGAACTATGACATTTTAATTATTTTCGATATCATTTTAATTTTTGTTAATTATGAATTTATCCAGGTACATGTATATCAGTATAAGTATTTACTTACGCAATCAGTCTCCGTACGTCGTTTAGTAAAACAGTATACAAGGTCTTTTACTTTGATCGTAATAAAGTGTGCTAAGCTTTTTTAGTTGCAATGTTGTTTCTATTACTCATGGTGACAATTCAGTGCACGATTAGTACAAACGCTCCTTGGTTTTCTGTACGACTCGGCTTGGGCCTAAATCTGTAAATCCGTAACCTTCACAGACTTTTTCTTTACTTTACTTCTGAATGAAAAAAAAAAACGTGTTGAAAGTACGATAAGAATTTCAAAGATAAGACTCATGTTCCATTCACGTCAACTTAACGCTTTCAGGCGGGGAAATCCCGTGATCAATGTTTGCGATCTAATGTTTGAACAAGATGGTCGCACCACACGTATTTCTGCCTCTTTCAACTACTTTTGCCAGCGAAAGCCATATTGTGTACCTCACATGAATTGGCCATCAACTTTCCGGTTCTGCTGGTATATGATAGCCAATGCTTTAAAACCTTGTTTACGTCTAACCCTCGCCACATACATTGCAGTAGACGACCGGCTATTTGGGACATGCGCGCCTGTCGTCTGCGATTTAAAAGATTCCGTTCTAATTTATATCTCGATTACTGAGTATAACAATTGACATGATCAGCTAATGGGCATTACCAAGGAAACTCTAAGAATATACTAAACCCTTATAGTGCTTAAACCGACTTCATGCTTATGCAAACAGGTTAGAACTAGGCCAGCCGGCATGTTAATTGTCGCCTGGCCTGTTATCTAACCTGTTTGCTACTCTAAGTATCTTTTACCATGCAAATTAAGCACATATTTAGGATTTGGGAAAGCAGACGACACAAAATATATTTCTAGAAAAGTGTCAAGAATTCTAAGGGTTAAACTCGTAGTTTAATCGAAAAGAATTGCTGATCATTCAACAAAGTGGCTTATCAACAAAGTGGCATTGCCATGACACAAAGTGTAATAAGAATACTTCAAGATTACTTTTAAATTTAATTCTATCAACAGGATGCCATAGCGTACTCGAAAGAGCTGTCTTCCCATGATGTTGGTTCAGTTAAACGATTGACTCTTCTCCCACATTATCCAAAAGATGCCAACACAATGCTTCTTTGAATGATATACCCTGAGAAACACTTGATGAAAATATTACCTGAGATCACTTTCGATTCTTCATTTTATCAACAGAAATCGATAGCCTAGTGAATTGCGCTGCAGTTTCATGGGGCTCGGTTCCCATGTTCGAATCCCCTCATTGACAAGTGTGTGTGTGTGTGTGTGTTTTAAACCTTTTTAATTTTATAATTTGTTTTGATTATTCACTGATGCTGCTATGGCAAGCAACGATAAAAACATTGTTATAGCATATAAAAACATTTATGCCATAAAACCTGGTTTGAGTAGGGAGAAGGTCATTACCATACGTACTTTGAGTGTAGATAATTCACATCATAATGTTATGGTTGATTTTGACCAATCTATGGACTTAATGATTTAACTGGACAATCAGGTGATCTATGCTATGCGGTAAAGAAAATTTTCTAATCTTCTAAAATTTTCATGAGACACGACAAAGATATACATTTAATTGAAACTGCCAACCTTGACCACGATAGTTCAAAGGTGTCTTTTTTGTTGGAAGTGTCATGAATTCAGTCAATTCCTTGGCTCTTCTCCCCCATTATCCAATGATGCCAAGTCACTGCTTCAATGAATGGTAATTCTTAAGAAACACATACGGAACATTTTACCTGGCAAGCCTTATAGAGGCTTTAGACAAGAAGAATTTGGACTGTCGTACAAAGATGGATATGCATGCATTTGATACATTGTAAGCACAATAACAGTACATAATTTCACACATTGCATTCTTAATTTGTATCTCTATTGGTGAGTATCGATCTATCCCGATAAATGTCAACGTTTTAATTCCTGAGTTTTAAAGATTTGGACAATTATTGTGCTTACATCCACTTAGGTAGCAAATTAAAAAGTTCATGCTTTGAAAGCTCATAAACTAACTGGGATAAGATTGCTTCGAAAAAAAAGGAACACAACTCTAGGTTCGCTCAAACAGAAATATGAACCCTTTTATAACAGAAACAAAATGTTATGTTGAATGTTTAATTCCACAATTCCAATTGTCTTTACGAAGATAATGCTTTCAGAGATCAGCCACTCACTATCGATGGTACTGTATGGAGGCTTTCTTATTAGCTAAACAGTAATATCGATAGGAAAATTGCTCCTGCAAAGAGTGCTCATGTTCGTATTCTATGCGCATCTAGTCCATTGTGTATGCATAATTAGAATATGTCATCTATAAAACCTGTTATTTGAAGTAACTTAACTGAGTACCTGTTTATATTTTTTGTCTCTGACCTATCAAAAAAGAAAGCTCTTGACCAATAAAAACATTCAAACAATAATAAAACTATGTTTGCTATGTCTCCTACTTTTTTCCAATACATGCTCGTACACCTTTTTATAATACTATTTCGGCAACCTATGTGATTGCATTTGGCATCATAGAATAATGTGTATGGTCCTGCGTGGAATAATGGTTAAGGTTTAAGATTTGTTAATATGAGGTCAAAACCTCACTGGTTTTTTAAAGGAGTGTCCCTAAGATATTTCAACATTTTAAACTCCTCCATGATAAAACAATGAAAGCCGTAAAGGAACTAAAATACTGTTGACATTGCTTTTAACCCATTTTTTTTTAAATATTCGTTCATTTGAATAACATCCACATTCTGTACTTTCAGCACTTTGATTTTAAACACATTCGTTGAAATACGTGTTTAACGAATGGTTTACACTAATTTATCTTTACCTAATTCTAATCAATAACTGTCCCAATTAGAGATTCTTTTTGTTTTTAACTGAAATTGATATAACACTTATATTATGCGTTAATCCTTCTTTTGACTTCCTCGGTATGTTAACCCTTCATTCATGTACCGAAAACATGTTAGATCCAGGCCAGTCGCCAATTTATTTGGCGACTGGCCTGTGATTTAACCTGGTCGCTACTCTGAGTGTCTTTCCTAATCAAAATTATACAGGTGTTTAAGGTTTTGGAAAGCCGACGATACAAACATCTTTTTTTTTAGAAAATTACCCAGCGTTATTTAAAGTCAACAATAACTTTTGATTAAATAGTTAAAATGGTGACATATATTTGCTTTAGTCGTTCATTGTATATTACATGTACACTTATTAAATGCTGGAAATCGAAACGCCAAAACGTCACGCGTAACTGGTCTTTCATTGTCCTTCCAATAATTCTATACACTTACATGAGTTTTTAAACGTGTTTGTGGGTACAGTCTAAGCAGCGTAGTGGAGAACATACATTAAACTTAATATATGGAATACTGTGAACATTCTGACTTCGACTTTGAGGTAGATAGATGGATGAACAAGTGTGAAATAGTTTAAATCTGTCTAAATCATTGCAAAGGCATAAACACTGGAAATAAAGTTTACATTGCTTCAGATATAACTCGCTCTAAACTGCTAAACTGATCACAAATGGGACAGTCTCGCTAATCGTTTTAGCTTTTGTCAACTTGTTAAGATGGCTGACACCGAATCAAGACTTACTTCCCGGCCGTCACGTGATATTGGGATGTGTTCCTGTGGAAGACGGGAAGTCGACTGGTACTGTCGCACCGACAAACGATTGATTTGTAAGCTATGTAAAACGGACCATCACATGGAGTGCGACACCAGGCTCATATACACTCTAACCGATGGTATGTACGAATCAAAAGACTTGTACAAAACAGTGAGAGAACTTAACTCTATAAAGTCAGCTTTCTTACAATTCGAATCGTCAGAGACGTTAGATACGGTTCGGAAGACGCAGGAGCGCCAAAATGCGATTGCAAGTGCCAAACGGTTCCGGATTGAGCGTGAGAAAACACAGCTCGAACGTGAACTGGAATCAAAAATTACAAATTTTCAACAAGAAATAACGTCTGAACGACTTGGTGGGAGGAGGGACAGTGGTAAAATGGTGAAAAACATTGATTACTACTTGGACTTATTGAGTCGATACAGGCGGGATGGTCAAGCAAAACAACTGTTTATCCTGTTGTACAAGCTACATGGAATTATTCCAATTTTCCTTGATAATTTGAGTACATTATACGATAACCAGCGGCATGACCTGATTAACTCACAAATCAAAGGGACACTACTGCGTTATCATAAGTCTGACAACCCTGGCAGTGTTAAAGTTACGCGCTCTCGAGACAACACAGAAGGCGTGTCTCCAAGGGGACTGCCTCGTTCTGGAACTGACCCAAAGCGCGTATCATTAACACGACCAATACACTCCTCGCAAACATTCCGGATATTTCACGACAACGATTATAAATCGACCTCAGCCAGTTCATGTCAGCCAACCAGGTTGCCTAGCAACAGGGCACGTGTTGCTGACGTCACAGAAACTTCGACCAATCGTTCGCGGAGCTCGATCACACGATACGTCACAACAGCTTCCTTTGACGAGAAGAGTTTATCCGGAGTACAAACCCAATGCCTCAAAATGAATACGAACTCTGTGACAGAAAAACGTGTATCCACCATGAAAGTCACGAATGATGGTCGAATAATGCTGCTTGATTATCATAACCAAATACTAGAACTGTACTCGCTCAACAAAACGTATCTTTTCGGACTAAAACTTTTCCGACCTGTTTGGGATTTTGATTTCACCGACGACTACGAAATTCTCGTTACATGTCCGTACGAAGGAGCTCTTCAATATGTCCAATTTGCCAATGAGGACCTGCTATTTCAGACAAGCTCTATCTCAACAGAGAAAGGATGCAGGGCCATTTGCGCATTCCCAAACCGGTTATTTGTCTCGTTTACTGGAAACGTTCCATGTTTACGTTACATGTCAAGGGACGGTGTGACATACAGGACTATAAACTCTATACCCAATGATACTATGGGCTTAGTGGAACCTCTGTTTATTCATGTATCACGGGATAGAAATTTCATGTTCATATCGGACTATACTACGCAGAGGGTAACCATCTTGAATCCACATGGTGACGTAGTAAAGTCACATGACACGTTTCCAGGTCGCCCATTGGCTATGGCGGCTGACAGGGATGGTAATGTTCTAGCCAGTGTTGCAGGCACCAATGAAGTTTTAATCATTTCCCGCGATGGTAACCAGTCTAGGACTCTTGTCAACAACGCAGAGATTGGGGGTCAACCGAGCGCCGTGGCTTTTCGACCAGAGTCTAAATTACTTCTAGTGGCTGTTGACAAAGATGCACTTGTCAAAATGTTTCACATCATATAGTCATACATCTAAAGCACAACAGTGAACAAATAAACGGATTGGAAGGAACTAATGGTGGCTAATGGTTGTTTTCGAATATGCCAGTAAGATCATAAAATGATATTTATATTAACTTTTAAGCTGCTTGTTTACATATGCGACGTAAATCGGTTATCAAAACTCTATTTCTTTGACAATATACAACAGGGTACAACGTATTGTATTGGTAAGCACTAGAGGATAGTTAAGAAGTAAAATGAGTTTGTGTTCAAGTACTTAGAGTCTGTTTTCAATATGGAAAGATACGAACTCTTCACCAGTTATTTCGAATAAAGGGTTTTCTAGCTCATTTGAGAACTGCCTCTGTGTCTGAATTTAAGAAAAAGAAGACATAATGGATTTCCCACAACATCAGTGAACAGTCTTAATTTATTCAAATTTCAACATGTAACTTTTACAAGTATTGAAAACGTAAATAACTACATGTACATTAAATATCAAAGATATTAATTCAATAAGTAAGTGAATCAGTCCCAATAAATATATTCTAAAACTGTATCTAATTAGTTGTTTGCTATAATAGTTAAAGAAGACAATCTTGCGAATTGAAAATAATGACCTATCTAAGAAATAAATGTAAAGTAACTGTTTCTTACCTGAATTCAATAAAAAGAAGACACGATGGTTTTCCCACAACATCAGGGAACAGTCTGATGAGTGGGCACCGTGCATGGCCTTGTAACCATCATGCAATTCTATGGAATTTTACAAATATGGATATGTGCACTGAGTTTGATACCAGCAGCACTGAATGAGATAGTTGTTTATGACATATTTAAACCACGCATCCGGAGTTGCGGTACGCTAATGTATTGACTCAGTAAATGAATTGTAATTCAACATCAAATCCCTCTTAGATAGAATTATTTTATGTTTTACCAAATTTGCTTCTAGAGCTATTGTTCATTATTTATGTTCACATTAGATAATATACATTTTGATCCTAATAAGACTCAAAAATTTTGCAAATGTTTTTAGAACGATCGTATACCGTCTGTCAAAACATAGATATATTGACACGTTGCGTTCAGTAGTTAATTTGCATTAGATATTATGGCGCCATATAAAAACTGTAATGTTTCAATCTAACTTCATTTTACCTTGCTAGTTTTCTGTGTACACAAACATCTTTTACACCACCGTGCAAAGTCGTACAACTACCATTAGCTTATTTATGAATAAATTATGTTTAATTAAGTTTTGCTTTATCAGATTTAATACAGAAACCTTTTTAGATCTTGTGATATGAATGACTAATTCAGCAGAGAAGGCCCTTGATATCAAAACGAGAACCATCAATAACAAGATTCATGCATGCGTAGCAAATTGCGTGCACACATTTGTACTGGGTTTTCGATAGCCTGCAAAATACGCAATCAACTGCTATTACCTTGTTCGAATCAGAAGTGATCGCTGCAAATTGAACGCATGGTTCTACTGATGCAGACATGTCGGTTGATCACTCAGTAGAAGGTAGGCCACTTAATTTGATACACGTACTTCTTAAGCCTTTGCCAAACGTCAAATTTTCGACTGTCTAAAATTCAAAAGGTTTGCAGACGATATTTCAAAATGCGATGAAATTGGAAAGTAATCTTTTGGTAGGGCATAAAACATTGTGGGAAAGGAGAAATTGATCGTCACGACCAATTTCATCTTTTTCCACAATGTGTTCCAGAGTCGTCTGCAACAAAGTGGTCAAATGTCTGTATTGTTTGATTATGGGTTAAATATTATAATTTTATTGTAGGTACGTTAATGATACATGCAATTCGTCCAAACTTCCTAACGTGCATCGTAAATCGCATAAGATATATCGTAAATCAGATGAAGAACGTATCGTATCGTAACACACCGAATCAGACAGCTAAGACGGCCGTCCTATCGAACACCGAACATCGTCAATCGCACATCGCTGTTCGTAAATGGTTCGCATTTTGATCGTGTACCGTGCGTAAACCGCGGGAACCCATACTATATCACTGTAACAACCCGTTATGCAATAAAGTTGCATAATGTAATAATTACAAAATGGGTTGGGTTGAACTTTATTACATTTTGCTGTTTTCGATGCCAACCCGTTATGTAATGAAGTTGCACTGCATTATAGTTATTACGAAACGGGTTGACTTTTTTTTCAAAATGATTTTTTTCTATACAAACCCGATATGTAGCGATATTCATAATGGTAACATGGTGATATTTTCACCCAAAATGTAATCTCTTCCAAGCCAAAACAGGCTTATAAGCAGAAACCACATGTTCTAAAAAAATCTTTGTTTGAGCAATTGTCAAGCAAGAAACCATTTCAAATGACTAAACGTACCCCAAAAAAGGTCATAGCAAGTAGCTAAGAAAGCCGAAATGGGCTTATCAGCAAATTACAAAAACTTTTTCAAATGTCGGTTTTAGTGTTTAAATGGTTAAAAACCATCGCAAATGGCAACATGTACCAAAAGATGGCAAACAGAGAAGATTGAAAGCCAACATGGGCATATCAGCATTCTGAGAAAATATTAGAACACTTGATTGTTTGCGATAAATATTTCAGATATAGCACACATGTATAGCAGAAGCTTTTGAAACGAGACAAGTCAAGTTA
Source organism: Cerastoderma edule (assembly GCA_947846245.1). NCBI lineage: Eukaryota > Metazoa > Mollusca > Bivalvia > Cardiida > Cardiidae > Cerastoderma > Cerastoderma edule. The sequence goes on along the minus strand of OX401413.1, from coordinate 30,513,685 downwards.
TTTTCAGCGAGATAAGGCTTATCAGTGGTATTGAAATGGACTAACATATCCTTTTTCTTTTCTAAGTCAAACACTAAATCGATTGAATACGACCAACATATGACGAGAACCGTTGATGAACAGTACATATTGGCTTATGAGCAATAAGATCAATTGGCTGTTCTTGTTATATGATAATTAGGTTTAGCACAGTGATAAATGCTACGAACATACCAAACATAGCAAATATCGTATTAGGACTGTGCGCTGACAAACTGAAATGATGTCTTCAAAATGGGTAACTCATAGGTTATATACCAAAGTGGTATTCTCTAAGTAAATCCGTTTTCTTATAACGTTGCATTATGTAATAACTATTACAAAACGGGTTCAGGTTTATTACATTTTGCGTTTTTCGATGCGAAACCGTTATGCAATAAAGTTGCATTATATAATAAAATATACGAACAAGATTTATTTTCACACATGACCCAAAAGGTAACCTCTTCCAAGCCAAAGAGGCTTATGAGCAAAGGTCAGAAGTTATCAGAAAACTTTATTTGAGCAATTTTCAAACTAGGATACCATTCTGAATGACTCAATTTACTGAAAAGGTTAAACAAAGTATCTTAGAAAGCCGAATATGGCTTATCAGCAACAAAGGCAATTTAATTTATCTTTTCTAGTGCTTATATAGAGAGAAATTCTCACACATAGCAGAACGTACCAAATTGCAATTCTCTAAGTAGAGCTGTTTTTATTACATTTTGCGATTTTCCGTAATAAAGTTGCACTATGTAATAATTATAACGAATCGGTTTGTTTTAGTGAATTTATCTATGTAAACCACGAATGTAAAAAATTCATATTAATTACATGGTAATATTTCACAAATAGGGAACTTGTAAGTCAAATCATTTTACAAAGCAAGGCAGAAAAGTTATGAAATTTGGACCGTGCGTTATGACCCTGAACACATGTGTAAAGTAGTAATCCATTCCATACAAAAGTTGCATGTAAAAACTTAACCAATGTGTAACGCCAACGCCCAGGTAAGTAGTTTAGCTCTCCTTATTCTTCGAATAATCGAGCTAAAAAGTGATAAATGAATCCATTTTTTATAATGATAAAACGACTGTTTCGGTCACCAAACAATGGTTTGTCTCTATCTTTTCAAGGCTTATTCAAAACTGAACAATTTTCAAACTTATTGTTGCCTCTATTGGCTTGGAAAAGGTTATCTTTTGTGTGAAAATATCGGTATTTGATCGTTATAGATTCTTATTACATAAGGGATTTGCATCGGAAGATGCAGAGTGGAATAAAACACAACCCATTTTATAACAATTATTACATAGTTCAACGTTATAAGAGATCAGCTTCACTTAAAGCGCTGCCATTTGCAAAGTTTTTCTCACCATATAAGCGCAAAAAAAGATAAATACAATTGCTTTTGTAATTTGCTGATAAGTCCACTTCAGGTATCTAAGTTATTCGGTTTAACTTTTTCGGTACATTTTATCATTTGGAAGATATCCTCGCTTAAAAATAGCTCAATAAAAGATCTTTGTAATTTCTGAAATCTGCTCATAAGCCTCCTATGGCTTGGAAGAGGTTACATTTTGTGTGAAAATGTCACCCAATCTCTCATGCAGAGTTATCGTCCCCCGGATAAATGTGGGAGCGTAGCGGGAACCAATTAACTCTGGTAGAGATTGAATGTCACCATGTTACCAATGTGAACATTATTACATAAAGGGTTGGCATCTAAAAATTCATTTTGCAGAATATCAATCTTTTTAACATATTTTATTACATAATGCAACTTTATTACATAACGGGTTCGAAACGAAAAACGCAAAATGTAATAAAAATGAACCCGTTTTGTGATAATTATTACATAGTGAAATGTTACTAAAACAGCTTCTCTTAGAGAATTGCACTTTTGTCCGTGTTGGAATTTGCGAAGTTTTTCTAACCATATAAGCTCAAAAACAGACATATTTATAAAGACGTTTTCGTACTTTTGATACTTTGTTAAACGAAGCATGCAATCAAACCACTCATGCGTAAAACGAATCAATAGTTTTTGTAGTTTAACCTGAAGTTAGAAACCGTACCGTAGTTTTGCAAAGCTATCATTAAATTAGTCAGATGAATACTGGGGGATATAGATTGACAAATAGAATATTTAGCAATGAGTAATATACACTTTTATATGAAAATCTAGACACAAGACATCAACAAGAAACGTTATCATTAACCCATATTGTGTTGGAATCGACTTCATGCTTATGCAAACAGTTGGGATCCAGACAAGCCGCCAAGTAAATTGTCGGCCGGCCTGTGATCTAACCTGTTTACTTCTCTGAGTACCCTTTTTCATCAATCATGCAGATACGTAAGGTTCTCGAAAGCAGACGACACAAAAATCTATTTTTAAAAATCATTCAGCCTTCTTAGGGTTAAGTTAGAATGACTTTGTTTTTGTAACGCTTTAAATTCACACCGAACAAACAAGGAAATAAGAGCATACATGTCTGTGAATGCTCCAACCTGAATAGCATTTACAAGTTAGAAACCCCATTAGGATGACAGAAAACACTAATATTTCTTTGAAAGCCTCTAGCCAAAGGATGGGCGGAAAAGTACATATACATGTACATTAACCATGTTCCCGTAGCGGAGAGGTTTTACATTTTTCTTCTTGGTATCTTATTGCAACCTTGATAGTTTGTTAAGTGACGCCTGAAGTCATAGCACTTAATGCGTGACACGATTAGAGTAGTTTCATAGTCTAACAAAAAGTTAAAAATCGTATTGTTTATATTTTGAAAATGTATTATCAAATTCTTAAGGTGAATTCGGAGAAATAAAGATTGATTAAAATGTTTTAAGTGAATAATTCACACTTTTGAATGACAATTCAGACGCAATATAACAAAAAAAAGTTATAATTAACCTTTATAGTACTGGAACCGATTCAATGCTTATGCAAACGGGTAAGACCCAGACCAGCCGCCAAGCAAATTGGCGGCTTGCATGTGATCTAACCAGTTTGATATACTGAATATCTTTCTTCGTCAAAATAAAGCAGATATTTAATGATTTGGAAATCAGACGATACAAAAATATGTTTTGAGAAAATTACCCAGCATTTTAAGAGCTAATGTGTGTACTTTGTGTGTACTTTTATATAAGAAAAACGATAATTTGTAAACAACTTTACTCGTTTTCAATTATTTACATGCCTAAAATAGATTTCCATTACTGCATCCTCATTTAAAATCAAAAGTCCTTAACTCCTACATTAACATGACGGTGATATGGTGGTTAAGTTTGAATTACACGAAGCCGATATGGTTAATAAACACGGGAATGATATTTCAGTAAACAAGTAAAAAATCTTATTCAGAGTCATGGAAAAGAGGGACATCCATCGATGATCTCCCTTTTGTTTGTTATGGAATGCGTATTAACTTGTATTATGATCATTTTAAATCAAACTGTATTGTATTGTTTTGTATTGTATTGCATTGTATTGTAATGATACCAACTGACAATTGATTAATAATGAGCAAACATTATTTTTACCTGAATACTTTCGTATGCCGAAAAGAATGCTGCAGATGCCTACTTTATATCATAGGCTAGGTATACACAATGAAATTTGTATTGTGTTGGCATGTTACATTATGACATTATTATCACGCATATATAGTATGGAACGCCGTTTGCACAATAATTCGCTTTAACCATGGGTTTAGATGTTAAACCCTATGTTTAACTGTTAAACCCATGGTTTAAGCGAATTATTGTGCAAACGACGCTCCATAATAAAGCGATTAACGGCTGAAACATGGTGTAGAAGCACCATGTAGTGATCGAGGAAAACCATAATGGATGGGTGAATAGAATAGGTGAAATTATCGTCCTCCCGAAAAACAACCAAAATGACGACATCGCATACAAATCCAAATTCATTTTCCTTCATATGAAGCCAACTTAATGACGTCAAATCCCGACAAAGAGGCCATGAAGAATAACAAGACAACGTATTTATTTTATAAGGGCTTGTTTAACATCGCATCAACATTGGTTCAGTTATTTCGCGATGATGGATGAAGACCCTTGCCCATAAGGGTAGGTCAAGCCTGGTAGGACCATCTGCATTCTGCAAGCAGTTGGTCGACTGCCTCTCATGAAAATTCAAATGACGTCACATGGGTATGTACCCACACGGAGAGGTGCCCATGCAATCCCAAGTTCTGTACTCTAACCGCTAGGCCAAGGTAATTATATTGTATAGAAACCAGTGTAACTAAAAGAGGAATTGCTTGTCAAAGTCAATTTCTTTTTAAGTCACGATGGTTTCTCAAGTTTCGAGAGTTTCGCATCGGTGCGTTTAAGTGTAGAGTAAATGATTAAAGGGTAAAATTCATTTCCAATGTCAGGGTCATCATGTTGTTCGTCATTGTACTTCAAACTAAAGTGAATAAAGGAAAGGTAGGGTTTACAGTCATATATCTATGCTAGGCACATTAAGGCGACTTTTACAATTACCTCCCCGATCCATGGGTGATAAACCGGCCGTTTACGTACGGCGCAAATGCAGCTACGACACATTGGTTTATTCCCGCACGAATACCCATTTATACACATTGGTAGAGAGGATAGTGGGATGCATATTTTGAAGAATTCCGATGATTCAGCGGGGATCGAACCCGGGACAATCAGATCTCGAAGCCGACGCCCTACCACGATTCCCATTAAACTGAGTTTTCAATTGGGGAATACTCAGCCAAGAACTGGTAAATAATATTACTCGGAAGCAACCGTCTACACATTTCGATGCGGCACTTAACTCTGATTTACCAAATCCTTAAATCGTGTGATTTACATGTAGATCAAATTGAGTAAACTGTAGACAACACATTCTTAAACATTAAGATTTATCCGTGGTTCAAATACATTCAACTGTAGTCAACAAGACAATCACAATTTATGAAAATAAGGACGTCATAGATTGGTTCTGAATGACATCAGCACGTCGATGAACGCTAGGCAACTACCAGCGCTGTGGAGAGCAGAATCTCGCGAGGCACAAACCAGATCTCGGTTGGAGACTCCATTTATCTGTCTACCTTGGCTGACGTAATCCCATCACCGTAGAGGTAGAGTGTGAATGAAATGAAGAAAACACTGTACTTTCTTTGATTCTTTATAGAGTAGTGAGTGCTACAGCGTCTCAAATGAAAAAAAAAATAAAGTCATAAAGTAATAGAAATACATTATATCTTTATTATACAATCTATGAGGCTTCCGGCCAATTATGCAAACATAAACTTCGAAATGTTTCCCTGACGTTACGTTGCTTAACCCTTTCCCAAACAACAAAATTTTGACTGCTTAAAATTGAAAGAGTTTGCAGACGACATTTCAAAATGTGATAGAATCGAAAAATATTCTTCAGATAGAGCACAAAACATTGTGGGAAAAGGAAAAATTGCTCGTCACGAGCAATTTCTCCTTTCCCCACAATGTTTTCTAATGTCGTCTGCAACAAAGTGGTCAAATGTTGTTATTGTTTGGGAAAGGGTTAAGACGACCAGCTCACAAGGATGAGATGCGTCGTAGTATAACAGCCGAATATGTCCAACCGCTAATTATTATTCAACAAAACATTATGCTTGTTTTCTTTTTTAAAAGTGCTTTGTTAATAGCTAACGGGTACCCCTATATTATCTTAGTAGTTTTTGCTCTTGTGTTTAAGAATATTCTTTATAAATACCTCTGCTCTTCCTTCCGAACGCTATGTGCACGGCATATGATATCGAATCAAAATGCTGTTTGTATAATTGAAATTAACCTCTTCAAAAAGGATGATTCCTTTTCATTTAAGCTAACTTGTTATGATTAAACGTCTCCATATGTGCCTTTTTGGCTATACCTTTTTTAATGGAATGCACGTCTTCACAGTTGGATAGTTTCATTTCAAAAAAGTATTTTCTTAAGAATTGTCAAAGCGAATTATGAAAATGATTTTACTTCATTTCCAGGCACAGCTGACATCGTTATGGATGAAGTCGACAGTGTATATTCGAATTCTCGGTTTCCGTTTCGGAAGAAGCAATCCCCACCTGTAGTTCGACAAGTAGCCTCGTTTTCCATAGGTAAGTAATTGTAAATAGAATACTGAGGATACTATTCACTATTCAAAGACACTATGTTCTATCTATTTGCCTCCGAAGGTGCGTAACTCGAGTTTATTGCGGACTGGGAGGCGTGATTCTGGAAGTGTTGCTTTATTGTATAAAAATAAGCTATTTTCTCTTTTCTATTTACCCTTATGGTGCGGGGAAATTTTGAGGTAGTCTGCTTTCCAAAACCTTACATATCTGCTTAACTTTGATGAGGAAATATACTTGGAGAAACAAACAGGTTAGATCTCAAGCGTGTCGCCAATTTACTTGTTCACATAAGCACGAAGTCGGTTCCAGCACTATACGGGTTAAAGTATTACGAAATGGCTTTATTGAGAGGAATCCTATTAAATATGAAATTGTGTCCATTGCCCGACGCAGATTTCTGAAGTCAGTGCTTTGGTTCGGATAGGAAACAGCTTCAGCTTGATACAAGCGGAGATTGTGTTTGTTTGGAAATATACCATCGTTATTACTATATATCGAGTTATTAACACTTATCTAAAACTTTATGTTAATGTTAAAACCAGTTCTGCATTTGACTTCCTTTTTCTATGTGACTTTGATTTGTTTGTTTGTTAATTTTGAATATTATTGTAATTACTAGAAACTTGGGCGGAGTGGAAAACTTGAGTTTGTTTTAATATCTTGTGATAAGAAACGTGCACTTACTTTATTTAAGCACCATTAGTGATATAAAAGCACTTTGAAAATAAGCTGTGGATAGTTCACGTCCCAATAAAATATATCTTATTCGTATTCTATTCCCATTACTTATTTTCAAGAAGGAGTTACGGCCTTTTATTTTGACAGAGCATATTGTTAATGGTGACACGATAGTCTAGTCCGACTATACATGGAAATTCGGCTCAAACGTACTAAACCATTCAAAAGTAGACACACTTGCTCATTATTATTGGTAGAGTTTCATGTCCGTTCGTTGTATGTTATCAAATGAAAACTGCGTTTCATAATTCTTTGTTCTTATCGGACAATCTTTGAAAATGCAAGAAGAAAGTCATATTATTTTTTACAGATAAACCATATACATTAGAATGGGCCACACCCGAAATAAACAGGTTATGCGATCTACTGTCACTTTGATTTTAAGTCTTTGGTGCTGGAATCGGCTTTATGCTTATGCAAACAGATTAGGTACAGGCCATCCACCAAATAAATTGGCAGATGACCTGTGATCTAATCTTTTGCTTCTCTGAGTATCTTTCCTCGTCAAAAGTAAGCAGATATTCAAGGTCTTGGAAAGCAAACGACACAATAATCTTTTTTTCAGAAAATGACACAACATTCATATGGTTTAACGGGCTCACAATTCTTTTCACGATTAGGTTAACGCACAAAAACCGAACCAAGGTTCCGCATAACATTGCCGGTCTTCCAAAAGTCGGACACTTCCCCTTATAGACATCATAACCCCTCCCCTTTAAATCTGAATCAGAACATGGCATCTGTGTTTAAACCACGGTAAGTTTGCCCTGACATCGTTCACTAGTTCTTATCATTTACATAAATATACATGCATACTGCTCTAGATAGATAACGAGAGGCGATGTTAGATATAGTTCAATTCTACCAGAGTTCGTCCTAACGTTGAATCTCGTGGCTGTCATGGACTTAATGCTAAGAATAGGTAATTGTAGACAAGATTCATGTCGATGCGTTATTGCTTAATTGTCGTCCTTTTCGATAGCGTTCGGACAACATGCACATGTATAAGGAACCCTAACTGTCTCAATAAGCAATATCTAACAGCATATTTCAATTTAAAAGGCTTTTTAGATTTTACCGTCAATTTGTTTGTGTTTTCTTTTTAGTTTTTCTTTAATCGTAAGGTTGATATCCATATAAACGATTTTAATGATTTCCTTTGTCAAAATGATGTTCTTATTCAAATACAATGCACGGCATTTCAGTGAAAAGTATAAAACCGTGGAAATGTTGGTAAACTTATTAACCGAACGACAATAATTCAAAAGAAACATTCGTTCGGAAAAAGATAATGCTAGAGCGATGTATTTCTATGCTAAAATGATTTTCTTTCGATTTGGAAAGGAACAAGTTCAATTTGAAGTGTTTAACTTACTTGCTACGTAAATGGGAATATTCCAAATATTAGGTTCTGCGAAAGGCAAAACATCAGAACGTGATTTAACCCCTGTCACTTTACAATTGACACTACGTTAATTATGTACGGGATATGCTTAACTCTTTACCAAACAATAACGACATTTGCCCACTTTGTTGCAGACGACTTTAGAAAACATTGTGGGAAAAGGAGAAATTGCTCGTGACGAGCAATTTTTCCTTTTCTCACAATGTTTTCTGTCCTACCAGAAGATTGTTTTCCAAGTTCATCACATTTTGAAATGTAGTCTGCAAACTCTCTCAATTTCGGACAGTCGAAAATTGGTGTTTGGGAAAGAGTTAAAAACCTTTGTTTTCCCTAGAAAAAAAATCACGAGCCTATACACACTTCAGTGGTTTGATAGAAATTTCGCTCCATAATTAGGGATTGCTCTCTAATAGGCACCCTGCTATGTAGCCAAATAAGAGTGTCGCCACATTAATAACTAGTCAGGTATCTGCGCGCTCTTACTTACTTAAATGATTTCGCATGAACCATTTAAGCAGTTTACTACACATGCAAGCTAAATGTTGTGTGTCTCTACCAAACGGTTAGGAACGGCGTTGAATAAAAAAACGAATCAATAATCTAGTATCATGTGCTTAGTTACAATGTCGCCTTTGCCTTCATTCAAACCATAGAGGACATTTGAATTTAAAAAGATAAAAAAAAAAATATATGTGAGATAGTTACTTGAAGCCTTAAATTAAATTCATAAGAATACCCAGTCCATGCCGGTTTACCTTTAACCCTTTCCCAAACAATAACGACATTTGATCACTTTGTTGCATACGACTTTAGAAAACATTGTGGGAAAAGGAGAAATTGCTCGTAACGAGCAATTTTTCCTTTTCCCACAATGTTTTTTACCCTATCAGAAGATTATTTTTCCAATTCCATCACATTTTGAAATGTCGTCTGCAAACTCTTTCAATTTGGGACAGTCGAAAATGTGTTGTTTGGCAAAGGGTTATAGCACATGCAAGCAATACTCATCATAATCGGGAACACTTTGACAAACGTGCGTAGCAACCAACAACTCATTTAGGTTTCACAACCAACCTGATCTAAAGGTGTCAAACAAGGTGCACAAGTCGTGTATTTGCAAGGTTTCAGCATACGTTATTACTCACCCTAAAAACTCTTTTGCTTCGGAAAGCAAAGGGATCCTTGCTTTCGTCCTATTTTCAAGAGCATTTACCCCTACAATAAGAGCATCAGTTGCATTTCTAATAAATTACTCAGGCGGGGAAATCACGTGACCAATGTTTACCACCTTGTGTCCGAACAGGATGGCTGTGCCACACGTATTTTTGCCTTTTTCACCTACTTTTGCCTTTGATAGCCACATTATGAACACTGCATTAGACCATCGACTTTCCGGTTCTGGTGGTATATGATCATCCATGTTAAATCATTGGCAAAAGTAGGTAAACAAAGCAAAACTACATTTCCCTTCATTGGCACAGCCATCTAGTTCGGACTTATTATTGTTAACATTGTTCACGTTATTCCAACGCCTGAGTATTTTTAAGGTAGATTATTTTGCTTGATTTTCGAAGATGTCCATATGCTTATATAATCTTTTACAAGAATAATCCTACTCTTTAGTACGAATATTAGCCTATGGTAAAAAAAATTATTGAAATAACCTTTATGACTCTGACTTTTTGTTTTGTCTTTCGTGGTAGAGGCAAGACCAGTGCCCTCGCTAAATAACTTTATTGAAATCAAAGACCTGACATAGAAATACATATTTCATGTCCTAATTTGGAGATGTCCCATTTATATAAAAAGATACCATGCCTTTCTTGATAAAACCTACAGTGTCCTAATGTTTAAAGGTCAGTTGGTTCTATTTTCCTTAATCTAATATGTACAGTTCTTCTTATTTATATTAATTCTAAAAGAGATATCGTGATTGATTTATGAGCCCCCTGTGACAAAAGGGCATAGTTCCCCTATCTTTTGCCCTTATAGTGCTGGAACGGACTTCATGCTTATGCAAACAGGTTAGATCCAGGCCAGCCGCCAAGTAAATTTGCGGCTGGTCTGTGATCTAATCTGCTTGATACTCTGATTATCTTTCCAAATCAAAATTGAGCGGATATCTTAGGGTTGGAAAGCATACCACACGAAAATCAACTTTTTAGAAAATTACCCTGCATTCTAAGTGTCAAGTGGAAAAATGAATTCAACATCATAATTGTCGTTTGCTGCGTTCAGCTGCGGTCAATTACAAAATCTAATAGAAGTCAATTTGCTAACTCTTTACCACCTGCAGACGACATTTGTTTTACTTAAAGCAGAAAACTTTAGAAAATATTTGTAAACTTGGGCAAAACCTTTCAGATCTGCTATTGTGATATGTGGATATATTCAAAATGGATTGTGGCAAAAGGAGAAATTGCTTGTGACAAGCAATTTCCCCTTTTGTCACAATGCATTTTGAAAGTCGTCTGCTGCAAGTCGCAAAAAATGTGGCGTTATGTGTTAACGCTTTAAAATTCTAAAACAAATGGGTTTTATTTGGTTTTGTCGCATGATGATTTTGAGTATCTATAGAAGTGAACGTACAGATTGTTGTACAATGAAGGGCTGAATTACATGATGTTATCTCCCTGTGATCACGATTTCCGTTCAGAATGAGGTCAGACACACACACGGACTGATTAACTCTGACCAATATGTTTTATACCTCTCATAGCTTACGTATAGCACTGTAGGAGCATAAAAGGGCTTGGTAGTGTTATTTAACCAATTATCAGACAATAACGACATTTTACCATTTTGTTGTAGACGATTTTGGAAAACAAAAACATTGAGGGAAAAGGACAGATTGCTCTAAACGAGCAATTTCACCCTTTTCCCACTAGGTGTTCTGCCCTACCAGAATTTAGTTTTCAATTTCATCACATTTCAAATTGTCGTCTGCGAATTCTTTAAATTTGGGAAAGTCGAAAATTTGTCGTTTGGTAAAGAGTTAACGATAGTTGTATAAGTCTCCAGCAAGCAGTTTGGTTATATTTAATTTACCCCGGGTACCGTTTTACTAAACGATTTACGAAAAATATTTGCGTAAGTCATAACTGATATACATGGATAGTCTCTTCAGTGAAAGTACAATATTGCAATGCGACACCTCATTGGAAGCGTCTCGGAGAGACGATTCCAATGATGTGTTACCTTGCAATATTGCTTTGCCCAATATTGAAATACGAGGAATCGTTGTTTTAGACTTACACAAATCTTAGGCGTAAACTGTTTAGTAAAACGGTACCCTGTTGCCTTAAATCGATTGTTAAAGAAGCTTAAAGCGTGTTCAAAGTCTCGATGACTGCTTTCTGGATACCAAAAAAGTACTCTCGCAGATTTGTGGGTTAGTTTCGGCAATTTTCACCTCTCCTTACGAGGATTCGAGCCCGGGACCATCTGTACATAAGGTCCAAGCTTTACCCCTGCACCACTGAGTTGATAAATACGACTAAAAATAATCCGGAAAGTTAGTGCAACATACCAGAGCAAGTTTTGCAAGACAAATAAGAATCAGAAATACCATCGCTCTGTTGTCGAGTTATGCTTGTCGTAAATGCTTGAATCGGATTTGTTAACAAAGTCAACATACTAAATGAGTTGTCGAATCAGTCTGCCACGAATCGCTTCCATTTACCTTATTTTTCTTGAAAGATATACTAAGGGTATATTTTGAATGTTCGTAGCCATTGATCAGTATACCAGACGATCCATGTTTCTATACCTATACTTAAGGTTAATCAAAACGTTCATTTTTTATGGTTGTGAATACCTTAGTCATTGTTATATAAGCGTTCCTGTACTATGTTGACCTTCCAAGCATTGCAAAATTCACTTTTGTCCGAAGGTTAGATGTCTGAACGACTAAACCGAGTCGCTAGGACAGGAAACCATTTCTTTGATATACTCTGTAATTTGTTTTTCTCGTTGTATCCTTGTTTGACTTGCATCAACGTAAACCCTTAGAATGCTGGGTAATCTTCTCAAAATATATTTTTGTGTCGTCTGCTGGCCAAAACCTTAAATATATGCTTAATCTTGATGAGGAAAGATACCCAGAGAGGCACAGAGGTTAGATCACGGGCCAGCCGCAAATTTACTTGAGACACCTTTCACTGATTATACCTTCCAGCAGTATGCCAGGCGCCTAGCCAATATTAGTCGGTAACCATTAATTCAACTAGCTCGCGGCCCACGAACCGGCCATTTCGGAACAAGCATCATTAGAAACATTTTCCGGACAAACGCCTCCCCTGGGTCTTGAACCTTAGATTCTACCCATTCCGAGGCGGATGCCTTAACCACTAGGCCACGGTGACGGAGAAATCTCAATCATTTTTCTGAATACCCACTTAATCATGACTCCTAGGTAATTGGCATCGTTAATGTTTGGAAGCAAAATTGACATGGGAGAGCCTCTTCCAATTTATTGCAATGCAAATTCTTTGATAAAGTACCCTTGTCTTTCAGCATTAGGGGTCGTTCTGCTTGCCATATATTCAAGGGACTCGTTTGCACAAAGGCAGCGAATTTCACAAGGTATGTGTGTGTATGTATATGTCATGTATTTTATGTATAGTATTAGGTATTAGTGGTGTCTTGAATTAAAATGGTTTAATTCCGTTTTCTTTTTTTTTAACAAGACGTTCGATACATTTTCAACTTTAACTTATGTCATACAACATGCATCATTGGTGAAATTGTAACTTGAATTGAGAAAAAATAATAGCTTTACAGAGACGATACATTTATATAACCGCTTCAAATATAAATACGGGATTTAGAAGTTAATAGCAACGCAACGGAGAAAGTTTCAATTCAAACACAAGATAACAGTTCTGAACGCGAAGAACTTTCCAGTGAATATCGGATAAAAAGCCTTGCTCGCGTAATAAATAATGTGATTTGACACATCACATATTTAATTGGTATGTTTACAGGGACGTGGCTTGATGGACGAACAACACACAGAATAAAAGAACAAATATATGAAGGTATATTTCTCTGATTGAATTGCATCAGGATTGTTACCACGAGCCTTCGTGACTTAATGGTGCAGGGGTCTGTTTCACTAAGCCGAGTAGTGTTACGCTTATATTTTCGTATCTAACGTAAAGTTACGCTGTTAAGTGAAACGGTCATTCCAGTCAAATCCTTTTAAAAGTACGCAAAAACTTACGACATTTTCTTGCGTACGCAGCTTAGTGGAACTGGCCCCTGAACTTGAAAACACAATGTCCCTCTCTGCGCAAATTCAAATCAAATCACTCGGACGACTTACGACACGCCGATGGATTTTGTTCTGACTTGACAAAGTCTTATGGCCAGTTGAGTATATGATCTTACCCCACCATTTAGAGTAGGGCATGTAAACATATCTGAAATATTGATGACGCGATTTATAACCGATATGCATATTAAAACAAATTGTTACCAGGCAACCGTTCTTAAAACTTAAAAAAGGCAATCGTTGTCTTTATTGAAATGGTCTTGTCGAAATAGGTTCCTTTACTTACTTCATTGCAATGAAACGTTTATTGTTTGTTACCAGCCGTAACATAGAGATAGTGAGATACTAAACATCCACAGAAAGGCTTTTGCGACAACGACCCATAGAAATTTAGACCAATATTGAAATAAACAGATTACACTTTGGATTCTTTCACATAATAATAGTATGAAACATGTTTAATGATATTTATGGTATCAATTCTCTCATGGAATAAAACCAGTTGTACTTTTTTAAGCACAATTTTTCTCTTCGAGTGTTTTGACGTCAATACAACGTTAGTTATCCTTCCTTTTTAACTGATATGTTAAATTTATGTATCTTCAAATCATAATAGAATTTCTTTAACATTCCCTAGTGTGGATTCTCCGTTTTGCTAATACACTGTACTTGATGGCATAGGTACCTTTCGTGACCAAATAAGAAATAGCATATACCTAAATGACATTACAGTATCTTTTTAACATATTGTTTAAAACGAATGTGTAGGTCTATAAGACTATACCGATTCTGTTTCTGAATCATAAACATGGGTTTCTAGCTTAAGAGAGACAACGACACAATTATAAGCGAACGTTTTGCAATCACGTGGGGGTCTTAGACAGTCGAAGCTGTTAAAACAATGAGTGATTTATTCTAGATGAAGATTTATTTGTGGGAGAAGAACATCCGAGAAGATTCCTCGAAAGTCCTGCCGCAGATGCACCAAGTAAGTCAATAAGATTAATAATTGAATGTAGTGTATGGAGCCAAAACGGAGGTATGTGGCTTTGTTAAAGTGCTGAAACATTGTGACCTTACATTCTGATAACGGGATTTTCGTTCAATACTGCAGTGAGAACTTCACCAACGAAACACTCGCTAAAGTATGGGCCGGAGTCTTCAATTTCGGACCAATTCCCACCTAAACATGCAGACTGTAATTCAAAATATTCGATAATGTTTTCTGGCTTCGGTTTGTTAAGACTTTGATGTGATCGCGATGCACAAAAGGGATTTCAGTCGATACAAATCAGATGTCTTGAATATTTCACATGTTTCAAAGCGAGCCAAATTGAAGAAAGGTTACTATATTTGCACAAAATGCAAATCTATGTATTGGTTAACACCTTTTAAAACCGATTTTAAAATTGCCATTGTTCGCACTTGTGTCGAGTTTGTACTGTTCTGATGAAGACTATTTTCACGAGCGTCATGCTACTCTTCATTAATACCATTTCAATAATTATAATAATAGAGCATTTAATTCTCCTGTGTAATACAGCGGTAAATGTGGTGGCTTTGGAAGTTGGGAGTCCCCTGTTCAAATCTCAACAGCACCACTAGGTTCTAGGTAGTTTCATTTAGTAGAAACAACGTTGGAACTAGTAAATCCAAGGGCAATCGCCATGAATCTAAGAAATTCAACCCGAAACAAAACAAAAGCATTTCTTTGCAGCAAGTTGACATTCGTAACATGCCAATTGCTTATATGTTATTACTCAATAGTCAATACATATTTACTGCCTTGGTAGTAGATACTAAATAGTAATTGTCTTACAACAGTCAAATGAACTTGCGTTATACTAGCATATATGAGTACTGGATACTGTTGTATACTTGCGATTACATCAGGCCGACACATCAGGCCGACCACCTTAGCCTGAGCGATGAGCAATTTAAACCCGACAACTTCACTTTCAGCATTATTATCAAAATGGAGAGTCAATGCTTCGCATGGACTTTCTTAGAATCACTTAACGTGACAAAGGAACATAAAAGTTCGCTGTTCTTGGTCTAGAAGGCATTATTTTCTTTTTCGTTGGGGAAATTGGATATGTGTACGTGTATTTAACCCCTAGATTGTTTTATCTCCAAAACCTTAGATATCTGCTTACTTTTGATGATGAAATATACTCAAAGTAGCAAAAAGATTAGATCACAGGCCAGCCGCCAATTTACAATTTACTTGGCGGCTGGCCTGGATTTAACCTGTTTGCATAAGCATGAAGTCGGTTCCAGCATTATGAGGGTTAAACTAATTGAACAGCAACTCCAAACATTAAGTAAGCGTGTCCTCCCTCTATTGCCTCAGCTATAATTAAACAAATATCTGCAGGTTGGCTGGAATGGTCTAGCGAGTCGGGTTGCTCCATTTCCTGTGGAGGGCGTGGCTTCAAGGAACTTGTGAGGAAATGCTCCAGCGGAAGTGACAACGATTGTGCGGTACTGGGCGGTAGACATTGGAAAGTGGAGATTTGCGACAACGGAGCATGTGTCCCAAGTATGGCAATATATACTTAAAATGTTTTATTTATGATGAATCCTGATTACAATGTATGTTTTATTGCCTAATGGTATTATTAGACCATCGATGGACAAACGGTTTATTTTCATTTTATGATTATAAAATATCCGTTGACCGTGTACATTTCGAAACTGCTTCCTCTTGTATGGTTTTGTCCATCACCAGGGTAATGTTTTACTGAATGACTTAAAGAGAAAAATGCACAAGTCAAGACCAATATACAATTATATGGTTGTGATTTTAAGCAAGTGTACGACATATTAATGTAAAACGCCTCTGGTATAAAAGTGTATGTTGATTTGAATTTACCCAAATTCTTGCTATTAGATGTTTGTAAAACATAAACCTGGTGGATAATTCAGAGTACAGTGATGTCTCGTTAATCCGAACACGTCCGTTCCGAACAAAATGTCCGGATATCCGAATCATCCGAACTAATGAAGCAGATCATGTTCTTATACACATTAAGACATACACGGTCTGTATGCACGTGTATACTTATAACCCTTTAACAAAAGCCAAATTGTCGACCGTCCCAAATTGAAAGAGTTTGCGGACGACATCTCAAAACTCGGTGAAGTTCAAAAATAATCTTCTAATATGGCAGAAAACGTTGTGGGAAAAGGAGAAATTGCTCGTCACGAGCAATTTCTCATTTACCCACAATGTTTTCAAAGGTCGTCTGCAACAAACTGGTCAAATAATTCCGTTCCCTTACAATTTCGTTCGGATTGCGAGACATCCGGATAATCGGGGTCCGAATAATCGAGGCTCCACTGTACATAACAATACATCATTTCAGCTCAACTCAACTGTTGCTTCTGATGCATTTAGTTCCGAATAACTAGTGAACACAGAGAAACTTCTTCACGCTATGGAAAAAATGGCATAGCCCTTCCTTATATCTAGTACCCTGCATAGACAGAAGGACTTTTCATTTATCTGCAAAGCCGGAGAAAGCTGTTTAGTTCATTTAATTGTTCTTTGAAAAGTGTTCTTAGCATTGTTTTCAGTTAGAATGTATACATTGCAAATATAAGAAGGTCCTCTTTATTTAATATCAATTCGTAGCCCTTATAGTGCTGGAACCGACTTCGTGCTTATGCAAAAAGGTTGGATCCAGGCAAGTCGTCAAGTAAATTGGCGGCTGGCCTGTGATCCAACCTGTTTGCTAGCCTAAGTATCTTTCCTCATAAAAAATAAGCAATTATCCAAGGTATTGGAAAGCAGAGGACAAATAAATCTTATTTTAGAAAATTACCAAGCATTGTAAGGGTCAACCGCAATGAGTTATCTGAACATGTGTTTGATCTGTTCTTCGTTCATCGTTGTTGTTGTTGGTAGTGGTGGTGGTTGTGGTGTTGTTGTTGTAGTATTGTTTTGTATTGTTGTTACTACTGGCGGAGGAGGAATAAATCATCTTTCAATTTCTCGATATGTTTGACCATTTTCAGTCTGGTTGGAATGGGGCCCTCTTTCAACTTGCAGTGTGACATGTCGGTACGGTGTACAGGCTAGGTTGAGGAACTGCAGTACCGGGGTTAACACTGACTGTGCCACAGGCAAAAGCTATGACCTTCAAGTCTGTGACCAAGGAGATTGTATAAGTAAGTCCGGAACCCAGTTCCCCAAATGGGGATTTGTGACTGGTCCAAATTGATATAAAGAAGCAGAGGAAAATATATAACATGATTTATACAGTAACCTGTATTCAAGATACAGTATAAGATTTAGTTTTAATATATTTTGTTGCCAATGGAACACAGACTACACAGAGTACGCAACATTAGCCAAAAGTCATTTAGTAAGAGTCGCTTGAATATGCCTTGCATAGATAAGAGGCTATAAACCCTACCTCTACCTTATATTATCAACTCGGGCAACAGGGTCTGGTCACAAGTTCACACAACTTAGAAACGGCCGTTCCCGTGATATTATATGGAAAGGATTCGAGGTAAAGAACGAATTGCTCATAACGTATGGAAATCCTATGTTTGCCACAATGTTTCTATAGTTTCTGCAGTAGATAATCAAATATTAGGCTTCATTGAATGACGTGTCAGCCCCGCGTGTTCCCTTCTAAACACACAGTGAGAAACGTCAACGTATTTGTCCTTTTTCCCCATTAAATACCTTACTCTCTTATACACTTTTATTCAGAAGGTGTATATTTAATCATTATTAACCATATATTTTCTTCTACTTTTGTCTATATGTATTATTCAATATGTATTCAAACCTGTCGTTTATAAAAGGATTATATGTGTTTAGAACATTTGCTTTATCCAAAATGCCCCATCTGGTTGCAATTCATGCTTTCTTTATTAAGAACTTATTTTATTTCTTAGTTATGTCTCCATATAAAAACAAAATAAAGCTGTTTTAGTTGAGGATAAGGAATTGGACCAAGATATGAATTTGATCCTATCTTTGAATTCAGAAATAGTCTATTATGTTTTTAGATACAGTTTCATGAGTCAATATGGTCGACAAGTGTTTGTGTTTTGTCGCTGCATCTTAAGTTAGTATGTCCTTCCGTCTTCATGAAATGATGGAATGACGACGTTTGGGAGCATTACTCTCGGTTTTGCGTCACACTGTTCATGCTCTTGTTCTGGAGCGGTTATTATAATTAGCTTTTTACCGCCTATGCAATGCAATTAGCCGTATTTTATTTAGGTTTATGAGTAAGAAAGAATTATTTTTATTTTCCAGCTACCCTGCCACCCTCCACTACACCAAAGCCAGTGCCTGGTATGAACAAATATTTTTTTAATAATTATATGAAGTATATTTATTTTATATCTTTTAGCTGATTTCTTTTATTTCTACGTATTTCTTGAAAAGAAAAAACCAAACCAATATGCAGATAAAATTGAATAAAGGCTGCTTTTTTTCTATTCTTGTATTCTACAACTGAATTTGTAAATCGTTACCAGTAACAGACAAGCTTTCCCATTGAGCTCATAGCATCGGCATTTCTTTCTCTACTCTACCAGACCAAGATGTGTAATTTTATTTCTATCTATAGAAAACTAATAGATATTTCTGAAACAATAAAAACAAATTGTTGAAATAGTGATTTGGTAATGGTATAAGACTAAAATAGAGCTATCTATAGAAAACTAATAGATATTTCTACAACAATAAAAACAAATTGTTGAAATAGTGATTTGGTAATGGTATAGGACTAAAATAGAGCTATCTATAGAAAACTAATAGATATTTCTACAACAATAAAAACAAATTGTTGAAATAGTTATTTGGTAATGGTATAAGACTAAAATAGAGCTATCTATAGAAAACTAATAGATATTTCTACAACAATAAAAACAAATTGTTGAAATAGTGATTTGGTAATGGTATAGGACTAAAATAGAGCTATCTATAGAAAACTAATAGATATTTCTACAACAATAAAAACAAATTGTTGAAATAGTTATTTGGTAATGGTATAAGACTAAAATAGATCTATCTATAGAAAACTAATAGATATTTCTACAACAATAAAAACAAATTGTTGAAATAGTGATTTGGTAATGGTATAAGACTAAAATAGAGCTATCTATAGAAAACTAATAGATATTTCTACAACAATAAAAACAAATTGTTGAAATAGTGATTTGGTAATGGCAAAAGACTAAAATGGAGTAATTTGCTTAAATTGTGCGGATTGACCGTTCTCAAATCCGAAATTAGTCACTGCGGCCTGTTTGTATAGAACTTTAATGACAAAATCTTTTTTTCTGGTTGGGTTCAAATTTCGTCAAGGGTACACTCGAATATATCAACAAAATATCAATCAATAATATAAAATGATAACTCTTTACTACCTGCAGACGACATTTCTTTAACTGAAGCAGACGACTTAAGAAAAACAGTGTTAACATTTGAAAACCTTACAGGACTGATGTTGTGATATGTGAATTGATTGCAAAAGCATTTTGGCAAAAGGAGAAATTGCTTGTGACAAGCAATTTCTCTTTCAGCCACACTGCTTTGTGAAAACCGTCTGCTGCAAGACGAAAACATGTGGCATATTCTGTAATTTGTTAAGAACGGTGTTAATATGTTGAATAGTAGCTTTTATATATTCTAGTGTCACCCCTATTGAAAAGGCCAGTCAGTTTGGCTTATGAGACTCGTTTCACCGATTATACCAAGTACCTCCCAACTTCAATCATTTTACCAGGCGACAAGTGGGTACAAGTCCGTAACCATTAAATTTAACTACGTGTAGCTCATGGCTCACAAACCGGCCATATCGGAACAAGTGTCACGAGAAACATTCTCCGTACAAACAAATAAATCACTTTATAACTTTCCAGTATGGTCTGCGTGGTCCGAATATATCCATTGCTCCGCCACCTGTGGTCCAGGGTACTCCGAGAAGAAAAGGACCTGTTCTAGTGGCGACAATACCGAATGTCCGGGAAAACCTTGGGAGGTAGCCGCATGTGACGCGGGCAGCTGTCATAGTAAGTGCATTCAGTTTTATGTGATTTTATATTGGATCTCCAACACTGTTTCAGTTAGGTTACATCTATCCTTCATCTTGTTATGTTAAGGCGGTATTGGGATGTGATTTAGGCACTAAGCGTCTTCTACGATGTTACCGTGCAGGGAAAAGAACAATCGTATCTACTCGGCAATCCCCGTAACAAGTCGGTAGATATACCTCGTAGGCAGTACATGAATACACCAGAAATCCTGGGGTAATTCGCCTTATTTCCGGCGGCTAACGCAAAATGTACACAGGCACTAAATATGTATTTAAATACACACAAATTGGTTATATATCACAATTGAATGTTTGTTTTTTACCCCTTTCATTAAAGATGACCATATCAACACATCTTTGATTCATATTTTGTCAATCGTATCTACTCGGCAATCCCCGGCTTGTGCCGGGGATTTCCGAGTAGATACGATTGCAAACGGACATGCCCTTCGTTGCTGACCTACTTTCAAAAATGGCTCCCCATTGCCTCCGAGGTTATTTTAAGAAATGGCCGAGGTGTTCCGAATGGGAAAAGAATAGCAATAGGATTTCATTGGAGTTTGAAGGATGAAGGTTAATTGAGGGTTTGGACTTACATCAATTTCCATTCAAAACTTTTAGAATTGTCCATTACAGATCATATACAAGTTAAACAAAACGTAAGTAAACATATGGAGGAACTATGCGCCTGAATAAACAATCCTGTGAATGCAATGCTTATTCAAAAAGCTGAATAATGTTCATTCAACGTAAAATGGAGGCAGTAATAACTATTCATTTAGTATACACACTATTTTCCAATTTAAATGTTTTAAATGTATATACTGCTAAGCTACTTTCGTTTATGAATATATATTCTTTGTTTTCAAGTTCACAAATCGACTTTTGGATGGACCGAACGTTTTCAGGTAGGATATAGGCATTACAGCAACATAAAATGTATCATGTTCTAATGTAATTATTTCCCACCATACTAGACGACGGCGAATGGTCTGTCTGGGGCTCATGGAGCGGTTGCAGTGCCACATGCGCGTCCGGTAATCGTACAAGGTCCCGAACCTGTGACTACCCGGACCCCACAAACAAGGGAGACGCCTGCCTAGGGTACAGTGAAGAAACGGAGACGTGCAACGATACACCCTGTCCAGGTATAAGGAGTATAAATTTAGTCTTAGAAACATGATGCAGTTTTGCAGTGTACATTTACCGTGTTTTAAAGATACAAGCTATAAAAGTAATTTATCAGTTCAAAGTTGAACGTTAACAACCTAAAAGCTCGTACGATCATAACCGCTGTATAACTTTAGCAGTTGCGTCCTTTTCTCTCACATAGGTTTTCCCCCTCGAATACATGTGTGCGCAATGACCGGCGGGATTTGGTTATGGTTTGGTAATGGCTTAGGGAAAGTATGTGTTCTGTTTTAATTGTGTTTCTTTAAGGTGTCTGCACAATATTGATGCTATGTTTGCTATATCTATCTTCTGCATGGTTATTGTATGATATGAGATTAAAAAGAAAAATAGACACCGAATGTCAGAATGATATAGAAGGGGAGAAAAGAAAGAAAAGGAGAAAATCGATAGAGGCATAGAGAAAGAGAATAGCGAAAGAGGTATAGATAAAGAAAGGGAAAGAAAGAGAAAGAGAGAGAGAGAGAGAGAGAGAGAGAGATAGAGAGAGAGAGAGAGAAAGAGAGAGAGAGTCAGTAAAGAGAGAGAGAGAGAGTCAGTAAAGAAAGAGACAGACAAGCAGGCAGACGAACACGAACAAAGAAACCAAACACTAGAGAGCGCTGGAGAGAAAGAGATGAATGATATTACATCAATATTATATTTCGTACCAGTGGACGGTGTATGGGGAAGCTGGACGGCATACCAAGCTTGCAGCACGACTTGTGGTGTCGGGGTGAAGATTCGAGGCCGTGTCTGCACCTACCAACCGGATGCGCCTCACGGAAAGGCCTGTGAGGGAACTGAGATGGATACAGCTCTATGTAACCAAGGCGACTGTCCAGGTTAGGGTTTGGAAACCGTTTTACTAAACCACTTAATTAAATGTGCTTGTTCATAAAGTACACGTACATACAGTACTTAAATCAAAAGTTTACAGTTTATCAATGTGTGTTACACTTTAAGTATGTTCATCCAATTAATTTAATGTCTCAACGTGTTACTGACTCAATTCCTCTGTAAAAGGCAATTTAAAGTTATTAAAAAAGTAATTGTCATTTATTTTAAATTCTTCACAATTTGAGTGTAAACGAGCGCTAGAATTGCTATATGTGATGTAATGTTTGGCGTATGATGAACATGCCCCTTACATACGAATTAATTTTGATAATTAAGAACTTATGAAAGATACATGTCAATCAATGACAACCGTTGAAATGAATGACCATTTCCAGCTGCCGGGTTCTGGACCACCTGGTCGAGTTGGGCTCCGTGCACCAAGTCATGTCAAGGTGGTATCAGGTTCAAGGCCCGGGTGTGTCTATTTGATGAGAGCAAGCCCCACGGTCAGGATTGTGAGGGTGATGAAGTTCAGACCGAGGTGTGTAACACCGGAGCGTGTGTGGGTAAGTATATCAGTGTAAGCCAGCGGGTCTGATTTTTATCATACCACAGGTCCATACATTGGGTGGTTGCCTTGTGACGTTCCGAGTTGGTTAAAAGTGAAGTGGTTTCCAATGTCTTTAAATAGTAACTAATAACAGGTTTATGGACCGATTATTCAGTCTCAGATACAAAATCATATACAAGTATGTTAATTCTCAGTCTCAGATACAAAATCATATACAAGTATGTTAATTCTCAGTCTCAGATACAAAATCATATACAAGTATGTTAATTCTCAGTCTCAGTTACAAAATTATATACAAGTATATTAATTCACACAGGCTTCAAACGACATCAGTTCATCTCGGAGTATATAATAAGAATATCATACCTTTATGGATGCATTGGTTTTAAGCGTACCCGATGAAAATGTGCATATATTGTGGACCACTTCACTTTAAGTAAATACCTTTGATATGTGTCTGTCTCCAAATGCTGCACGAGAATACCTCAATGAAGTAGCCTAAATCAAAATTAGAAGAAATTCAAATTGGTTATTTTTTTTAATTCAAAGAAATAATTCATTCACCATTGAACGCTTGATATCTACTGTTCAAAATATTTGAGATAGTCCAAAATATGTGAGATAGTCCCTCTAAAACTGTGACAAATGCATACACCACCTCGTGGTTCAAATCCTTACTGAGAAAGATTAAAATACATCGACTGAGTTCTTAGCATCTGTGACAATGTTTGTGCTTTAGACACTTGAGGATGTTCTCTGTAGTTTTTTCTACGCACTTCATCTGCGCATCCAAGGGAGATAATAATCTGCTACCGATGAGGAACTTGCATAGTAATCGGACAAACGTTTTTATTCAGATGAAATTTACTGTATGCAATTTTTTTCAAAGAATGATCATATTAACCATAAACATATGAATGGTTATTAATATAATTATATATTTCTCATGTATACTAAGCCCCCATCTTCTATTTTTCAAGTTGAAGTCATTTAAGTCGTTTTTATAAATGTTTTTCAAATACGGTTAACATGGAAACATGGTTTTTACAGAAAAACCATCTTGTCAACATATCCTTTTTTTGCATTTTCTATTTCAAAAATAAATTGTATTTCACATACTGAAAAATAAAAAAATTCTTTTGAAAGGAATTTTGAAATATCTTCATTTTTTTGCAATATGCATATCAGTTTTTTGTCAAATACAAAGATTTAAAAAAAACTGATTTGAATTACAAAAACTGTTCAGATTGTAATAATTTAAAATACCATTGAATTGTAAAGTATTGAATGTATAAACTCATGTTTTTTGTGTTAATAAACCATCCAGACATTAATTCTATTACCTTTGAAGATGGTATGGTCATAATGACATTTTTGACCCAAACGGTTACCATGGAAACTGTCATTTTACAAAATATCTAACTTGCCGACCTGCTTTTTTCTTGAATTCACAATAAGATTTTACATAACATATCAAAAATTTAGAAAATTCTACGAAAGGATTATTTTTTGTAAAACTTTAAAACATGTCCTTAATCGTGATTTTGTTTTGAGAAAGATGATCTTTCTGATGTAATGTTTATACACTCAACAAGCAACTGTTTAATTAACAAAGAGCAATATTTCCTTTTCCCACAATGTGTTTCATAGTCGTCTACAACAAACTGGTCAAATGCCGTTTCTGTTTGGTAATAGGTTTAACAACAATTGTTTCATATACGACAAAAACCTGTTCACCATGTTCATCGCTTTCCCCATTTCTCAGATTAGGTGTTTGATTTTCAGTTGACGGTACATGGGGTAGCTGGTTGTCATGGTCACAGTGTTCCCACTCGTGTGGTGGGGGACTCCGGTCTCGGTCACACCCCTGTGATTATAGCGGGAACGACGCCCGGGGAAAACCCTGTGTGGGTAACGCTACCCAGATAGAGGACTGTGGTACGAGAGAATGTCCGGGTAAGGTTTATACTGAATACTGATTACTTATATCATAGACAGATAGGTATCTATTTTAATATAGTTGCTACTTTCTAAGTAATTATAGAATTGAAGTATAGAGAATGCCCGGGTAAGGTTTAATTGGATTACTGATTACGTTTGTCATAATACATATATGGAGTATTCTACCTTGTTAATTGTTTTATGTATATACACATGGTTGTTTTTTTTGGTACCTCTTTCGTTCTTTGATAACTGTACACTGAAAACAAATCTTATCAATCTTAACAAAATTTATATGAGATGAAATAATGTATGTAACAACAGGAAAGCTTCATAAATTATACTTTTATCATTATTATGGTCATTGTGACGCATGGAAATATATAACCAAACCTTGAAATGCATATTGATAATGTGTTGCTCTATATATGTATTAAGTGTAAGTTCACGTATGTGGGTTTGAGTGTATATGTGTGTGTATGCATATGCATCCTCATGAATATACATATGTCTGTAAGTGAGCATATATGCATATGCATTTGAATAATGGCAATCAGATGACTCAATTAATGGCTTGCACTTTCCTCTCGTAAAGATGAAATAAAAAAACATTATAGTTATCACTTTCTGAGCAAACAACGACTAAGAAATATGTTATATGACCGTGCTATTGACTTATTTTCGTAATTTAAAATGATATATGCCTATACTTGTTGGCCTGAGGCCTTTATACCATAATAAAATATCTATCTATATGTATTTAAATACAGTCGCCACTTTCTTGGTAATTATAGACTTTAGATATGTTATACTATTTTATCATTGATTGGTTTTTCAATATGCAATATTAGAGAGATGTTTGTACTTGGTGGCATGAGGTCTTTGTGTCATAATTAGAAGTATATTGTATCATATCAATACTTATATTCATAACCTTTCCTCAGCACAAAATATATTTCAATCGATATACGGAATACTATATACAAAGCATCAGGGGACCGTTTTACGAAACCACACGAGGAAATATCTGCGCAATTTAAAACCGATGTCCATGACTAGCATTTGAAACAAAAGTACAATATTGCAATGATTCTAATTACACTATTGAAAGAGCAGGGACTGTTGCTTTGAACATATGCAAGTTCTTACCATACATGTAAGATGTTATTAAATCGCTACCCTGGACTGCTTGTGCTTGTATTTCTTCCAATATTCTACCCGGATCACAAATCCATACACATTTCAATATGCAATATGAGATAAACATGCAACCAGACCAGAATGCGAACCCGAGACCGTGCGAGCGCTCAACCGACTGAGCTATCAGACCAGTCTACACATTTAACTCTACCTTCCACTTTCGAGACCCCTACTACATATAATGTGTCTATTACCATAAAATGTTAATACTTGAAACTTAAAACTATTTCAGTGGATGGTTCTTGGAGTGCTTGGGGCTCGTGGGCCCAGTGTTCTGAGAACTGTGGGGGAGGGTTCTCTTCTAGAACGAGGAACTGTACGTACCCAAGTCCCACGGCGCCCAAAGGTAAAACATGCGAAGGAAACGGGTTCGAGCTGAAAAACTGCAATACAAAATTATGCCCAGGTACGTCACTCAGAAGTTGAATTAAAACAAGTATTTCTTTAAAAAAAAAAGCATCGATTTTTTCCTGAATTCATTGATTTCGAATTAATCGCTTGCCTTTTAAAAGAAGCTCAGCTATTAAATAGATCACAGAAGACATGGCCACGTCACTATACATCACCAAATCTGTCAACTTTCGTTAGTCTGTAATTTTCATTTTTCCTCTTTGCTCTTTTTGCTGACCAAATATTTTTCAAATTCTCTTAGGAAATGTACAAACGCTTCACCCAACGTTATATACTTGTTATGTTGACCACATGTCTCTGCAGCTTGTATAATGGGTCGTCTTTGTAAAATGTGGAGAACATAAGAAAATAATATGTGAATGATAATGTATTCAAAATACTTTACATAAAAATGTTGACACACACAAGTATTAAAATCTCCGTCAATGCAAACCTAATAATCACCGTTATATTCATTCGACCCAAGTCGAATAGGGTTAACGGAAACGATTCTTCATCGAGCAAAAGTAGATATCATAAAAGTTTAAAACCATCGAGAATAAACAAATAACATGAAATCAACTAGTTAAGGTTGTTTCAAATACAGTTTTATGAAAAGAATTACTTGATGATAACTTAAACGTTGGCCAGCATGAAATTGTTACATTCGCAATGTCTGACTTATTACTCAAGAAATTTGATAACTATAACCGACTAGTCAATGGACTGGTCAAGCATTCGGTTAGATTTATCCAGCTTTCCAAATCGTGTGATTTTATTTCTTTAGATAGAATGATAACGATAACAAAGAATAATTATGATGAACCATGACATTTTGTCTAAGGGATATTTAAATCTCCCATTTCCGAGATTTGTTCAATGTATATGCTGGGTGCAGGCGGGGAAATCATTTGACCAATATGTACGACATTATGGCGGAACGTGTATTTTAATATGCTTTATAACCGTTACGAATAACAATCGGTAGAGATATTGCAGTCGCTGGGCGATGTTTATGGGTCATTCGCGCCCGTCGATTGTGATTTCTCTACCGAGTGTAAGATGTAACGCCGTTATAAAGCATAGGTAATCATATGTACCACTAGAACTGGAAAACCTGATGGGCAAATCAAGGTGTGTCCACAATGCGGCTTTCATTGGCAAAGTAGGTGAAAAAAAAAAAAATACCTGTGGCGCGGCAATCCTGTTCGGACTTATAAAATCGTAATCATTGTTCATGTCATTCCCTCGCCTGAGACGGAGGGAATACGTTTCTCCTCATACATTGCACCATTGTCCATTACAGTTGACGCGTTTTGGTCCATTTGGAGTCGTTTTGGCGCATGCTCAGTGACGTGTGGAGACGGGGAGCGGGAGAGGACGAGAATCTGTGAGCGCAGTCAGGTGGCTCCCTTAGGGAAGGATTGTACCGGGGCTGCATCGGAGAGAACGACGTGCACAAAACCAAAATGTCCAGGTAACTCGGGTTCTTCATACTGCTGTAGTTTAAGAATCGAAATGCACATTTTAATACATATATACAAATATACGCTTCATTTTTCTTTAGAGTGTATTTAACTATACGTCATACAAATAACGACTATATCAAATATCATGTTTCTATATCTTTGAATGTGCAGGAGAATAATGGTCGTTTCATATTTCACAAGTACAATACTTGACCCTTGTAGCAAATGGTCCACCAAAAAGAATATTAATCAAAGGTATAACCTTGCTCTGTGATAATTTGTGTTGTTGCCTCGTTACATGTATCTCTTATCTTTTATACAAATTAGCAAAACGTGACTTAAAATACGTCATAAGAAATTGACCTCTTATTACTGCCTTATTTGAATCGTATATCAATAGGAAATACCAGCATACTTCCCTTGGAGTAAGTGATGACCATTCCCCATTGTGTAACAGAATCTAACCCTTAGAATGCTGGGTGATTTTCTAAAAAGAGATTGGTGACGAGGAATGATATTAAGAGTAGCAAACATGTAAGAATAGAGGCCAGCCACCAATTCACTTGGCGGCTGACCTGGATCTAACCTGTTTGCATAGGCATGAAGGCGGTTCCAATTGAATTGTTAACCAAACCGCAATACAAACGAATGTATTCTTTCAACGTCATTTACTTTAAAAGCATCTCTTCTATGAAAAAGCACCTTTAAGAGAGCTGTGTGCCTATCAGATTTACTAAAAACGATACCCCAATAATCTGGTTTCCACATTCAGCAATTTCATCGATACAATTTCCCAAAATTTGCAGACCTTGGTTTACTCCAAATTTAAGGAAAAATGCACTGCATGCTTTCATAGAATGACATATTTTCGTATTGTCATATTATGCCGTCTGCTTTTACTTTCAATTTGGACAATTCACACATACCAATTCGGGGTAATAAGTTCACAAGTTTGTTCAACCGAACCTTTTTGCATTCTCTTCTATATATCTATCCGTTACAGTTGATGGTACGCTGACCCAATGGGGCCCATGGGGAACCTGTTCAGCCAGCTGTGGCGGTGGGTTACAGACCAGACGACGCCAGTGTAGTTTCCCGGACAATGTACCCCATGGTGCTGATTGTATCGGACAGCTCGCCGAAAACACCACTTGTAACGACGCACCCTGTATAAGTGGGTATTATCATATCCTTCGTCTTAATCATCTCATATACTTACACATGCTGACCCTCGAAAGATTATTTCCTTACGAAAACATTTAATCTAATAACCTGTTTTTGCAATTTTCAGGCGTATTTGATAGGACAAAAGGGAACATTCCTAGTTGATCTCTTGTATACTTTCCAAAGTACTATGAGTAACGGATTATCAGAGTGGTCATGAAAAAGAAACGTAAAATGATTAAGTTGATATGTACACCTAAATTAATCGAATTGAAATAACATTATTCAAATTATTACTTACAACTTTTGAAAAGTATTCACCCAATCTATTTGCGTCTGTACTTGTTCTAGTTTGCTTACCAAGAAGATGACAATGGTCTAGGACACATAGTATGTAATTCAGAGAACAAACAGATTAGTGATCGAAGGAGGAAAACTCATCTTAATTTGTTGAAGCGAAATTTCAGAGTTATCTTTCTTTTTCAGCAACAACCACAACAACCACGACAACTCTTCCAACTGGTATGCTCTGTTTATCGTATTAATTAATTTGTTTCATTTGTTAATCTATTTCTATGCGTTTTTACAAAGGATCAACAGTTTTTCAGGCTTGAATGAGATATCCACTAATAAATGACGGAGTAAGACTCCAGTCTTAGTAATCATGCCTGTTAGAACCATTGGTTTTCCGTAAGACAGGTGGAGAGGCTACCTCTTGATTTATGATTTCTTAATGAGAAAAGTATAGTTAGCTGGTTTTCATGAAGGAATACATACAAAGACCACACCACACTCTATGAAAACATGACAATTTAATGTTATCAACCACAAGAAATTGGTGGACTTCCATCATGGTTTATCATTCTTAACTCCGCGTACAATGTTTATAAGAGTATGATATCGGGTTTAAAATTGAGTATGATATTCATTTGACTTGAACTCTCTAAAGTCTTTAAATGATTATAAAGATAACAAGACTCCCACTATAAAAAAAACACACAAAAAAAAAACACAAAAAATAAAACAAACCAAGTGAACAAATAAGAACACTTACACATCCCCTCCCAGTCACACAGAGCACAACATTGAAATATACGGCATCTGTACTCGTAGCGTCTTTATATAATCACCAAGATAACATGTCTCCTAAAACAAAAAATAAAATAAAACAAGTAGATAAACAACACAAAATAAAACACCATACGAACACTTTAAGAATCACACACACACACATCCACACCCACCAACACACGTAAAATACATTGCAATATACGTCATGCATTTCTCCCACAGCCTCTGGTCACTGGTCGGATTGGGAGTCGTGGAGCACTTGTACAGAGACCTGTGGTACTGGAACGCAGGGTCGGAGCCGATATTGTACCTACCCGGACCACACCCTTCACGGAGAGAAATGCCCCGGACCGGTTAACGATACACGTCAGTGCAACACAGATGTGTGCCCAGGTATAACCCATGAACGATTGATATTATTATTATTTAAGAAACTTGCTTCTTTCAATCAGTCTTCAGTTTTGAATAACTCTATCCATCTTGTCAAAAATTATCTTTTCTTCTGTTGAAATGTCTTATTACATATATACTGATTTGTATAAAGTGATAATATTCAGATAAAAATGATAATAACCGGCGACAAAAAGAAAATACATATGCATTTTTCTCATGGTGATTCTTTTTTTTGGGGGGTGGGGGGAATGTATGGAAATTTATTCCCAGATTCGATACTTTTATCTTATCAGACATAACATTAAATTGTTTAATTGACTTTCTTTCGTGGTATTCGGGAACATTGGAGAACGTGTTTAAGATTACAAAGGAAAAGCTTGGTGTGGTTCAATACTGTCAAAAATGTCGTTATATAACATCAACTGCGTTTTACTGTTCCAGTCGATGGATTTTGGCTTGAATGGAGTTCGTATGGCGGATGTTCAGCCAGTTGCGGGAATGGAACACGAGCTAGGACACGGCAATGTATATTCTATCCACTGTATGTATAATACTGTGCTATATCATCACTTTAAAACATCGAAAAAGGAGGTTTGATTCAATTGATAAAATTGCATGTGTTAAAAAGTGGTATTTTTATGCAAGAACTGCATGTCGTTGAAATAGGACACTCGTATCAATTCAATTTTCAATTCAATACAATTCAATTCAACATTTTATTCAAGTATCTTAGGCCTCTGGCCCATATACATAAACACATATACAAATACAAAGTGTGAGTGACATAGCATATAGTTATACAACATAAAAGAAGTCAGGGACTATCCAGAAATTGTTTTCTACATTTAAAAGCCTCCATTAGGAATGTCATAGCTGCGTATAAGCTAAAGCAAGAAAGATAATTATATTAACCAAAAATCATGTCCACGTTTTGGTAGAAAGATACATACATTATTACGATAAAAAAAAGTGTTTTTGTAACTTCACATTTTTTATACGCTGCAATGGTCGGACACCTTATGCTCAGATGTCAATTCGTGCTGCGTAAAGAATTCTTGTAAAACCAACCACAGTTCCATTGCAATATAATATAGTACTGGTAATTTGAGCACCACTTTTATTTATCGATGATTGGTGAGTACAAGTGCATTCACATGTATCTATAAACCGTTTTGAATGAATACAATTTGTTCCAGGGCACCCCATGGTAAGATTTGTAGTGGAGCCGATACAGAAACGGACACTTGCTTTCTACAGTCATGTCCAGGTAAGTTTCTTTGTTTACACTGCTGCGACAAGCCATAACCGCATATTCACCAAAAACCTTCATCTGGAATGCCCACAAGACATTATACAGAGAGAAATGATTAAGTAATAAATGAATTATATTAAATAAAAAGTGACATGCGAGCTATGTGCATGTTTGCATATCTTTATGCGTATGCGTGTGTATGCAAAGAAGAAAAGATGTACTCAAAAAGAAAAATTATCTACATGGTAGCTTTTGCCTATGCACTGGTAAACGTTGGATGAGTATGAACAAAACCCTGAACAAGTCCAATGCTACGATGTTCCCTGTATATAGAAAGTAATCTCGTCTGTAAAGTTCGATGTGTATAGATGAAATTAAGGCCCGTTTCCTCCTTAAATTTGAGTTCCATGTTTGTGTAAATAGCATTAATATACATGTATTACTAGTACGTACGGGTCTGTTTTGAGTGTAACTGGTCGCGTGCTCAATGATCGGGTCGTTTGTACCAACGACAATTGTATTGGCTTCCCTAATGCGTACTCTTAGATGCAAGAAGAGTACTTCGTCCTGCCACAAGTCGTAAACAATTACAGAATTCATGCACAATCTTGCTTTAAGCTTGATTGGATTCTTTCTCACAGAACCCATATCTGGACATACCCGAAAGATAGTTGAACTTAACAACAAACAGTATAACAACGACAAATGCAAACGGTCCTGATACATGTCAACAATCACATTATTTTTACAATGAGTCTACCTGGTCTTGTGTATGATTAACTTCATACAGAAGTCATATTATCAAACCCATAGTTTCATACATTTTATTACACCTATAGTCGACGGGTATTGGTCCAGTTGGCACGAATGGGGTGTCTGTAGTGAGACATGTGGGGGCGGGACCCAGATTCGACAGCGGTCATGTGACTTCCAGGCTGGGGCCCCGCACGGGGAGGATTGCGTAGGGGAACATGTGGACAACCAAACATGCTCGACGGAACTCTGTCCAGGTACGGGTAACATTAGTTATAAGTAATTCAATGATGAAGAAAAGATGATTGGTGTGATGAATCAAAGATTTAATCCGGCAAGGTCTTCAGAGAGCCTCTTGTTAGGTTTAGAACATCGTCGCATGAGCTAGAAATAAAAAAAAATGGACGACATAACAATGTTCCCAGAAATGAGAGAATATTCAGAAGTTTTAATTCTGGACAGACAGAAAACGATTTTTATTTCCTACTAACGTTTTCAAAACATTCAAATGTAAGATCATGATACATGTATATAAAGAAAAACTATCATACTTTGTAAACTATGCATTAATTGAATAGTCAATTATCATATCATTAAACACCTTTTTAATCTGTCAAAGTATATATATACTATGCTCAACAAAATATATATTGAATAACACCTTGAGATGAAGGTTCTTCAATATATGTCTTTGTTAAAATATTTGTTAAACTACTTATTTATTATGTTATGTTTGTAATGCAATAAATACTATGTATGCATGATGAGAAGAAAAATATGTTAAAACTAAGATCGCAGCTGATTTGGGAATTCCTCGAAACACTCTTTCCACATGGTTGAAAAAGACCGATGAAATAAAAGAAAAGAACGTTCTGATTCGATTAACCATTGTAGCTACTGAATCATATACAGCATGTCATACCTTCGGTTTTTCCTTCTCTGTTATATTCATACCTAATCCTCATACTCCAAAACATCTATATGTCGAGACAAAGAAGTCTTACAGTATAAGCAAAAAAAATCCCAAAATACATAAGACAACTTCTATATTATAAGCCCAAAAATGTTTTCAATGTAACTATCTCTATCTCTCTCCCCAGTCGATGGTGTTGTAAGTTTATGGGGTGTGTGGTCCGAATGTACAGTCACGTGTGGCGGCGGAACCCATAACCGAAATCGAACCTGTAACTTCCCGGATGGCGTTCCCCACGGGAAGTTCTGTATCGGCAAACTCAATCAGACACAGGGATGTAACAATCCACTTTGTCAAGGTAAGAACACTTGTGGGGAAGTATTTGGATAGCAAGGTATGAATCGAGGGTTTAGTGCAATACTATAGTAAGTGATCCATGTTGATGAAACACTTACTATAGTATTGCATTGAACCAATGGAATGCTTGAATGTTTAATACATGAATTATCCGTTTAAGATGGGTTTTTAAGTGAGTTATTGACCAATCAACAGTTTACCTCATTGACAAGGCGTTCATGTATGCTAATTGTGAAATGTACCAGTGTTGACTCCGGAAATAATGCATAATGCCTAGCCCAAGGATGATTCACATGGCACTGACAGTGGCAATCATTCGATGCTCATTGAGTTATATACTAGTGGTGATTCAAGAAATACTTCCTAGCCTTAAGATAATTTACAGTAAAAAAGACTTGATCAAACCAGTAAACAAAACGGAAAATTGACTTATAAAAATCTTGACAGCATTTCCTGTACAACTGTCGCTATAATATAAGGATTTGAATTTTGGAAACAAAATAAGTGAACATGATCAGCAGAAAGCATTTGTTCATGTATTCAAATTCCTTGCTCTAACACATTGGTTGAAAAAAAAATGAAGTCACTGCTTGATCTTGGGACATTACTTTCATTCTTGATGCCAAAAGTTCCCTGGTCTTCATAGTTTGAAAAAAAAAAACTCCTGAAAGTTGGAAGGATATGGCAGAAAAAATTATGATTAACTTTAGATTTTCAAAAAAAAAAAGAAAAATTAACAAATATTCTATGACATACATGCTTGAGACATTTATCCAATTTTTTTCCAAACTATTGTTTCATATTTAAAGCAATAACAGATATAATTTTCTTTAACCAATGAATAGAAGCAATTGTGACAAGGCAAATGTGCTCTCTGAGCCAATTTCCCTTTGCCATAATTGGTTTACAAATTGTGTTGAAAATTAAGGGGTTTACCATGGATACTGAAGGGAAAATAATAACTTTACACTGATGTATGCTTAAATTTAACTCTCATCTGTGTTTCATTGAAAAATATCCTACACATGTAATTGTAAGAAAAGAAATTCAAGTAATGACTCAAGTTTCTGTCTTCCACTGGTCTGCTTGAGGCTTACTAAGCTGTCTAAATGTAGTGTGGGCATGCTCTTTATTTCATTAATTTGATTAAATTGAATTTTTGAAGGCTTCTTGAAAAAAGAAAAGAAAATGAGTACCATAAGACATTACTCTACCAGTGAGTCATGTGTTTTGGCTAATAAAAGAGAAAAAATAAAAAAAAAACATCAATCTTTTGCCAATACTGGCTACATTTAACTGACTAATTATTTTTAATTGGTAACATTGGAAATTATTCTTTTTTCCATGGTAATCAATTGAAGCAGTTATCTGATAGGAAAAAAAAGAACTAATTATTGATAAAAATCTATATTTCAACCTGTCTTGACTTATTTTGGTTTCATTCTCATTCTTACAAAGGTTTTCGAAAAAAAAGAAGAAAGAACAGAAAAACTCAATTACAAATTGTGAGCAACACCAATTTCATCAACATTAATGAATTCTGATTTTTTTTAAAATAAAGTAATTAAAGGAGGACATGTTAAGTAGTTCAACCTTTGTCAAACTTGTTATATTGCTTTCATAAGTTATCTTTTATGTTTATGACACTTATGTTTGTAAAGTTCAAAGGGGCATGGGAAAGACTATGTACTTACTTTTATCATAAAAAGGAATCAATGTTTATGCAGTTCTGGGTCATCTTTTCTTTTGAAGCTTGGTTGAAGTTGTCATATTTCCAACCACCATGCATCCTATGAAATAAAGAAAAAACAACTAAGGGTTCTATTACCATAAACCTTTGGGCCAAAATTCTCACTTACAAGAACAATTCAATGTTTGGGACTTATATTATCACTTGAATCAAGCAAAATAAAAAACTGCCAGACGAATAAGGTGACATAATTATATAACCAAATACTTTACAGGGTATTTCATTTTTGGAACAGGAAATTCACGCTGTCATTGTAATTTAAACTATCGCCCCATAACGCTATTGAATTGTCAAGAAAGAACCTTGTACTCAATTTCAAAGCTTCAACAGTAACAAATAATCCATGCCCGCAACTGACGAGTTAACATCGTTGCTTTATTGGTCAGCATAATAGTGTATTCCATCTACAACACGATTTGTACTTACCGCTTTCCTTACACACCGCGAAAATGACATCATTAAACATTAGATCAATATGCCATGCTGCAGGGGGTAATCCCCAAATAGAAGGTGACCGCTTGTTTCACCGTGGAGTGCAGTGGGCAAGACTCATTTTGTAGCATAGTATTGCAGGGAAAATGAACTATAATACTCAAAAATGAGTTCTGTAGTTCTACTTAAAAGGGAGAAGTTTTTAAAGGGATGTTTGTTTACATTGTAGGAAGCATCTTCAGCAAGGCGTGACGACGGCTCGCCTTCTCGATTTTTCTATGACGATTTTTGGTGAAAATGGTCTATCTATATATGCTGTTTTATAACGAAATGAAAGAGTACAAAAAGTTCTCTTACCTACAACCCGCGATACGTTGTCCTTTCAAGGAATTGAACACTGTGTCCAATTAAAGGTTTGAAGCGGTGGCGCCGATCCAGTTGTTCGTGTTTTGTTCTTCGATAGAATGGCACATTCACGATTGGCGGAAATAAACTAAATGAGAGGCAATGAATTTAGGTGGAACCAGTCAATTCTGTTTTTACTCGAAGACGATCCGAATGCAATCGGATTGTGTCCGGCGTCACCGCAAACATCCCGAATAAGATATCGGGTGTTTCCGGCTTCCCTGGAAACACCCCAAACCCGAATTCCTCCTTTAGGTAAACCGGAAACCATACGTTTCCTTGCTATATGGTTTAACCGGTGTTAACATAACTTGTTACTTGTACGTATGTTACCGTTATCCGCTCTCCGAGCGCGCTTTGCGCGCTCTGAGAGAGCAGTATTACTTCCTTGTAAAGTTGATGGACAATGGTCAAACTGGGAGCAGTGGGGGGCGTGTACAACGACGTGTGGGGGAGGCAGTCAGTCACGACAGCGGACCTGTATATATGACGAGTAAGTGAATAAAACGGAGGAACAAGTTAACCCAATCGGAACTCTTCGGTAAAATCCGGCAGGCCTGATCAGAATTATTAGCCCAATGCCAATACACACAAACACGGTTTGCCAAAAATAGTAACATTTTTAAGGTGAAGGTCATTTTGAAACGAGGTTTTCGAGTAAACAAACCAATTCCGACGTACTACACAGTACCAAAATGATCTGAGTCTCGAAAATCCAGCCTTCGGACACCTTTCGGTGCCGAGATTTCAAAGAATTTTGATGTTCTTTCTCAAGAGGGTTTCAAGTTAAAGCAATTTGCAGCGCTTAATATATTTTTATCTGTGTGAATACTACCCCATTACCCAATTATACCACACGTCACCGCATCTCTCACAAATGACTTTAAAAACCACAGCGGTTAAATGCAGAATAACTCCATTTGTTAGAATGGTTAATAGCTTATATCAGAGGGAAAATGTTGTTTCTCAAATATCAGTTGCTCTTGCACTTGAAGTTAAATAAGTCACAAACTCCCATATGGGACAATGGTTTAATCAAAGATAATAGTATCCTTTTTAATATGAAATCAGTACATAAGTGAAGGAATAAAACAGTTTTAGTGGCATATTTAAAAAAATTGTTTGGTTAATATTGATGATACATTGTACATAAGAAGATATAAGACACTATTTTGAAAAATTGAGAAAATGGTCATAAAGATTCTATCAAGAACCACAAACAAGAAAGATTTTCATATTTCTTTTATTATTGTCTGTAATTACTATTTAGACCTGCCCGAAATCGAATTAGAAGGAAAGAGTCAAAGAAAGTTGTTTCATTTTTTCGAGTATTTCTTTTAATGCTCCTTGGTCACATAAGCATTTAGTTCTTATTACACAAGCTATTTCGAATTAAAAAGGACTGAACAAACTAATATGGGGAACACAGCTGTATTTTGATGATTTTGAAAGGCCTCAATTACCTTACTATAAGTCACTCAGCTGGACAAAATGAGCAAACTACTCATCCTTTGTATTGAATCATTAATTGCCTGTACCATGCCATAAGGCTCTAAATAATCCAGATTAATGTGTAGGTAATTGGTTTGTCAGATGCATTGAATATATATGATAACAGAAAAGTACTGAATTTGAAGCAAATGATTTAAAAATCGGCAATGTTTTGATATTTGTAAACAAACCAGATTGGTGCTTGGATCAAGGGGGTCTTTCGCGTTTCAATTGAAAAGTTCAGAATATTCAATAATTGCCCAAGGTGTTGGTAGTTTTCTATACTAGTAGAGTTTTGTTACAATTTCATAGATTATAAATCCACCTGCAGGATTCTTTTTAATCAAACAAATGTAAAGCAACATGAGAGTCAATGGAAGTTCTTTCTTTGTAAGAACAAAATTTGATTGAATCAAATCAAAGACTTTTTGATTTTTGTTATGTCTTTGATGAAACTAACGGACTGTGTGGTAAACTTAGATTCGGTGAATATGTTAAAAGAACTTAGAAGCTCATTTGGACTAAATGTGGCCCTAAATGCACGACCCGTTGTCTTGTAAATATCAGTGGTGAAAACTACGACGTTACACTGTACAAAAATTAATGTAACATTTACAACGTTCTTTTGGATTAAAGATAAGGAAAAAGATCTGTTATAATAGAAAAATTATCAAATTTTAAAAGTGTCTATATCATTTCTTTATTTTTGGTGTTATAGAAGAAGTATTTCGTAGAACAACCCCATGCACGCAATGCGATTACAGTGGGCGTTTGTCACGTGACTATTTGTTAACTCGAAAAACAAGATGGCTGCGAAACCGTTTTTGTGTGTATCGGAACCCTCGGTGATGTTCGCAGGCAACTGTTTGATTCGGCCTGCCGGTATTAGCTGAAGAGCTCCGAGTGGATCGATATAGGGATCAGCTTTGGATAATTCTGTATTGAGAGTAAATGCTGAACCGGAACTGTACACCTCGGTCTTTCGGGGATTAATCTATCGAGCTCATGTTGATAATTTATCCAGCCGTTATTGCCCTTAATGATATGTTTTGCAGCCAGCACTAAAACAGTAATAGAAAGTGTTTTGGAAGATCTCAACTATTAATGGTCATTACATAATACATAGTACACTGTTTATTATACTGTCACCCCTAGTGAAGGCCAAGTAAGTTTGGCATATGAGACACTTTTTACCGATCATACCAAGTACCTCCGAACTTCTATGACTATACCACCACGCGCCAAGCGGATATAAGTCGGTAACCTTTAATTTAACTTCCCCGCGGCTCATGAACCGGTCATTTAGGAACAAGACCCACGAGAAACATTTCCCGGACAAACGCCTCCCGTGGGAGTCGAACCTTCGACCTCCCCGTCTCCAGGGGAACGCCTTAACCACGAGGTCACAGTGACGGTTGACAAATGCGAAAACACGCCCCCTTCAGTACGTTTCATGTCGTTTAATCTATGTTTCAGCCACGCACCTCATGGAACGCCGTGTGCAGGGTCAACAATCCAATCACAGATATGTAACACAGACACTTGTCCTGGTAAGGCTTATCAGTTAGATATTGCTATTTATTATTTGTGTATGTTGTCTTGACTATACCCTGTTTTAAATATAAAATCAGTTTGCATGGGACAATTTGATTAGACGAAAGATTCGGAAAATATTCGATTGATTGGAAATTTGTATTATAACAGAAAAAAAACAAGGCAACTTTACTCTTTCCCTTAAAGGATTGCATTACTGTTCTTAGCAGAAAAGGTTATTTTCGTTTTTGTTTTGCTGAATTATTTACACTAGATATTGATACTATATGATCCTCCTTTGATTCGCCCATTTTGACACAACCAAAGATTCACTTTCATACCAAATGCTTTAAAATTCCAAGACTATAACAATTCCTCTTTTACACAACATATTTCGCCCATTGTTGAAAAGGAACAACTGTAACACAACAATTCGAATAAACTAACTGTCCTTTTGTGCCTTTTACTACTGTATACTTAAAGTTATTGATGTATATAAAAAAGTCGTAGTTGTGTATTTTTGAGAGGTTAACACCTCTTATGGGACGATGCCAGTCTTAAGACAAACGCATCATGGTAATCATTCATATGTTT
Organism: Cerastoderma edule; assembly: GCA_947846245.1. Classification (NCBI taxonomy): domain Eukaryota; kingdom Metazoa; phylum Mollusca; class Bivalvia; order Cardiida; family Cardiidae; genus Cerastoderma; species Cerastoderma edule. Next base: position 30,473,341 of record OX401413.1, on the reverse strand, counting down.
AATGCATTCGGAACACCTCGGTCATTTCTTAAAATAACCTCGGAGGTAATGGGGAGCCATTTTTGAAAGTAGGTCAGCAACGAAGGGCCAATCGTATCTACTCGGCAATCCCCGTAACAAGCCGGGAATTGCCGAAAAGAGCCGATTGACAAAATATGAAACAAAGATGTGTTGATATGATCATCTTTAATGAAAAGGGTAAAAAGCCCATTCAATTGTGATATGTAACTAATTTGTGTGCATTCAAATACATATTTAGTGCCTGTGTGAATTTTGCGTTATCCGCCGGAAATAAGGCGAATTACCCCAGGATTTCTGGTGTATTCATGTACTGCCTACGAGGTATATCTACCGACTTGTTACGGGGATTGCCGAGTAGATACGATTGATGTTTAATGCAGTAGAAGCGACAATGTCAGAAAAAAGCAATACCGTTTACTGACAAAATATCTTTAATTCACGACCGTGTGATACATAGTCTGCTATATGCGTGTCAAAATGCATAAAAACGTTCAAAACACCGCTCAAGTTCGCGCTCTTCTGTCATAAGTCTACAAATACGCCTGTTCTTGGGGAGCAATTTCACCTATAGGTTATGAGTCTTCTGCAACATATATGACAAAACAAGACAAAATGTTAGATGGTATACACAGGTAGGTTTCTTGAATGTTTATTACTTGTGTAGCCATGGGTCAGTGGCCTAATGTACCAATAAGGCATCTTCATATCATAACATTCACTAGTTTAATCATATCTTATTACATTATTTCTAGATGAGTTACAAGACATACAACAAACAGATAAACATGTATCAAAAGAAGACATGAAAAGGAAAAACAATGATAGCAATCGAATTGGGCCACAAGTTATAACAACATTAGCGATTAGCCCTCTCCATAACAAATATCAAGGGGTTCACTGCAATACTTTAGTAAGTGCTTCATGATTATGAAGCACTTACTATAGTCTTGCATTGAACCCTCGATAAAACAACTTGTTTCAGTTGACGGTCATTTCTCCCAATGGTCCCAATGGGGTGCCTGTTCGACCTCATGTGGTAACGGTACCCATGACAAGACCCGCTCCTGTGTGTTTGTTGACAATGCCCCCCGGGGAAATGTCTGCAACGGAACTTTGTCGGAAACCGACGAATGCTTCGTACAAAAGTGTCCAGGTATGGTTTATTTCATTCTCTGAGTTTTAATTTCGAATTCAAGGCGTCTTCCTTTGAACAGGTATTGGTTTTCTGGAATTTATTGGGGATGTAAACCGCCATTTGTTCATTACCAAGTTACATATTTCAGTTGAATTCAAATACAGGTAAACCTGAAATAAGCGACCGCTTTCTAGTATTTTGACAATTGACACTACGATGCGTTCTATATGTCTTTTCTCTGATTCCTCACTGCTCCAACACTGCTTTCATTACTTTAGTTGATGGAGTCCTTTCGCCCTGGTCTACATGGTCTCCGTGTACCGTTAGTTGTGGAAACGGAACGTCAACACGTAACAGGTCATGTGACTTCCCAGACGATACACCGCATGGATTCGACTGTGTAGGCGACCTTATAGAAGTGATGGATTGTGGGACGGAACTGTGTCCTAGTATGTCTGCTTTATTTTACTGCTGCTGTTTTTTTTTCATCTTTTGATATAAGAAGTTAAATTGTAACAACAAATTTAGGAGGATGAATAATGAACTGAAAAAGAAATCCCGTTAAAGGTAATTTCTTAAATTACCACAACATTTCCATTTCCTTTACTCATAAATGATTAAGTTTATTTTCAAAATATACTTAATCATTCACGAGTAAAAGAGTATTGTAGTAATGTAACATTGCTCTTGAGATCTAGTTCATACAAACTGTACATACATAGGTGGATTGACGTTTCCTAAAGAAATTATACTTTCAATAGTGACTTTCAATTGTATACCAAACAACAATTCAAAAGCTGTATTCTTACAACGACAACTTTTTGTCTTGACTTTCGAAATTAATTTCTGTGAACAAGCACGTTATAAACAAAATTTAATAACTTTACACCGAAACCTTGTAAATTTGGTGATAACACGAACATATGCTCGTTTTACTTAATATGTTTGCTACACACTTCCATAAATTCAAAACAACATTCACCCTTATTTTAATATTCGGCTATGCGTCTCTACGAGACGCTTCCAACGATGTGTCACATTGCAATATTGTACCCTCATTTAAGATACTATCTATGTGTATCGGTTTTTACTTGCGCAAATGTTGTTAAGTAAAACGCTACCTAGGTGTGTACCATACCTGTCTAATGATTACCATCATGTATTGTGTTTTAAGTTGACGGAGTTTTAAGCCCTTGGAGTAACTGGACCGCGTGTTCGCTGACATGCGGGGGAGGCGTCCAACAGCGAGACAGGACGTGCGAGTTCGATCCTGTGGCTCCCCATGGATTCAACTGTTCTGGCAACCCTCTGGAGTCTCAATCATGCAAAGAGCAGCCATGTCCAGGTCAGTGTTTTATCGCATTTGTAACATCTCAGTTTCATTTTTAAACAAATAAACCGCTGCGTAAAGACGTATCTGATATAGTCATGAACCATCACATTTCGATTAATTATGGTGGACCCTTTTCAGATTATCGTAAAGTGAACTATATGAACCATTGGTAGCTTTGTTCTTCCAAGATCTCAATAAACACTAATCGTTTGATGGCGACTCATTTCAAGAAATGAATATGTCTAATACGAATGAACCTTAGTCAGACTGAAGCGTATCTGAATACAAGGGATCCACAGTCCGGTAAAGATCATGTCATACGTCATAAGATAAAGGTCAAAGCCAAAAACCTACGAAATACTGTTTACAAAATAAATCTTTACCACGAGACATCAACAATAATGGTTTGTATTTCAATGCATGAAAGAGGAAAAACTTAAACCAATGTTATACATGGCATGAAAACGTTTGTTAATATCCTTCGGTCCCCTTGTTTTAGTGGATGGATCATGGAGTGAATGGGGAGAGTTTAGCAACTGCAGCAGAACATGTGGTAATGGTACTCAGTTTAGGACCCGGCGATGCCTGTTCAAGGATGGTTTCCCGCACGGTGAAAACTGTACTGGTTCCAAGTCCGACGCCCGAGAATGCAACACAAACCTATGCCCAGGTATCAGTTATAGTTGATCCCTTCAACTTTCGAGCCTATTATTATATGATGAGTCGTCAATGCTAATCAATAAGTTTGCTCTAAGTCATTCTCAAATATTGAATGTCTTAGTCCTCCAAAGCGAAGGTAAAGGTAGATGACAGAAATAGCCAAGACGTAATGCAATGGCTTCACGAATTTGCTTAGAAATCATCGTGAAAAATGATAAATAGCTCTATTGGAGCGTTGCATCATATTGTCATATTGGTTTCTAAAGGTTTCTATTGGTTTCAAAGTAACAATAATCTTTTCTTTTCATCTAAAATTACCATAATTGTTCAGATTTGGGACGATGTTGATAGATATTTAAGAACAAACACTCATTGAAATGGTGAAGAATGCGCAAATGAATTAAGTTTCTTATCATTCTCCAAATACCATTCTAGTTGGTTATTATTATTTTTATAGCGTAGTAATGCAGCATGAACACACATTGGCGTCAGCAGATATGACGTCGCTCACTGCCACATAGGTTCACCCTTATAGGCAGTTAAGCTTGTGGTCCTCCTCCATCGGTTGCGACTTTGGCATCGCCTTAAAACTTAACACTTTTGAGTCAATTTAAAGATCAATTACAAGAAACAGACAAACATACACCTCTTACTTGACAAAAACTATAATACAGGTGAATACTGTTGGATCAATTTTTCAAATCCAATACAAGAAACAAACAAACTTATGCCTCTTACTTGACACATATTATAATCTAGCTGAATAATGTTGGATTAATTTTGAGATCCAGTACAAGAAACAAATAGACATACACCCTTTCCTTGACACAAACTATATATTTCAGTTGACGGACAGTTCTCTATTTGGTCTGACTGGACCGAATGTTCGAAATCCTGCAACAACGGCACTAAGGACCGAAATCGAACATGCGACTTCCCGGACGGCGTTCCTCAAGGAGAAGACTGCCAGGGCTCGCTGAACGAAACCGTGTCCTGTCACGAAGATCCATGCCCCAGTAAGTGGTAGATTATACAATAACTGGCTTTCTTTCTTTGAATAAAAGTTAGTTAAGACTGACCTACTATATACTGTAATTCATACATTTTGTGTTATAAGCTGTTTTTTGTAAAGTCATGAATACCACTCGTTACGAAGACCCATGCCCAAGTAAGTGATATACAAACTTGTGTTAAGAGGCCAGCCTATGGGACAGAGTAAATTGGCTGTTTAAGACAGGTTGGCTGCTTAACACAAATTGATTTACACTATAAATCTAACAATGGGACTTTCTGTATTGGCTGTTTAAGGCAGGTTGGCTGCTTAAAAGGGTGGCTGCTTAACACAAGTTAGACTAATTATACAATTACTAACTTCTTTCATTGAATAAAAGTAAGTTGAGGCTGACCTGGTATGTACTGTAGTTCATACATTTTGTGTTAAATGTTGGATTTGTAAAGTCATAAATAGCACTCGTTTATTTGCTTTGGAGTTAAACATCGTTTTCAGCCATTACCTTTTTACTTTTCGTAAAGTATTCACTTATACATACTGAACTTTGTTTTATCATTTATTTACCATTCCTGCAAAAAAGAGGTATGTTTGCCAATTGATTGTTAAATATTGATGTACGCCTTTTTTGTATAAATAAACAGACAACACCTAATTGCTTAGATTCATCAGTCAGAAAAACCTGTTTATGCAAACGGTATTTTCCTCACTAGTTCCAACCAATGTTATTCCTTAGCCACCGATCGTGATAGCTATTGATCTTTGAAGAGAACTTGTCAAAGTTGATATTAACCCATTACCGAACAATAACGACAGTTGAACGTTATGTTGCAGACGACCCTGGAAAACATTGTGGGAAAAGGAGAAATTGTTCGTGGCGAGCAATTTTTCCTTTTCCATCAATGGTTTCTGCCTTATCCGAAGATAATTTTCCAATTTCATCGCATTTTGAAATGTCGTCTGCAAACTCTATCAATTTGGGGAAGTAACACATTTGGCGTTTGGTAATGGTAGACTACCTGCAATCGGCCTCTGCTCGCTAGAGTCCTGTGTTCGATTCCCATTGGAGGCGAGGGGAAAATTCTGGGGCTTACCCACATATTGGTACAGCTGCTGGCTATATATCCAGGAAGCAGTCATCGAAAGCAAATAAAACAATGTTCAAATTTCCGTCACAATCGCCGTTAAATCAACAAGTTCAAGCTAAATTATCAAAACATAATGCATTAGTACATTGCAAAAAGGAATTATTTTCTTACGACGTTCAACCATTAACGATGATGATAGGTCGTTCTCTAATTTCATCCTGTCATAGGTGCCATTTTAAGACCGATAACTAGGTGCCGTATACCATTTGTGATATACACGTCACTAACAATATAAAAACGTGCACGTTGTGAATCATGCCGTCATAAGAACGCCATGACACATGACGCCACACTACATCATTCTATAGTGTGTATTTGTTTCCTTCTATATCGTGTTTTATTTTTCATTTTGTTTATTAAAAAGAACACATAAAGCTAACAGGATAAATAAAATAGATGGTTGGTGTCGTGAATCGGAAATGTTATCGGGCAAGGCTTAAGGTTATTATCCGGTGAGCCGAAGGTGTAGAAACAAAGCTAGAATACATGGTTTGGTGTCTTTGAAAGGTTATCGGGCTTGGCATCGGATTATTATCCGTTTCGCCTTCGGCTCACCGGATGATATCCCTAAGCCTTGCCCGATGGCATTTCCGATAAACAACACCAACAACCTATTCTCAATTTATGTCTTATGCAATTTATATATCTATCTGCTATACACAGTTGACGGTCACTGGTCTGATTGGAGTAACTATACAGATTGCTCGGTCACGTGTGGTGGGGGTGAACATGTACGAAATAGGACGTGTATATTTCATGACGACGCCCCGCAAGGCGCCCAGTGCTTCGGCAACGTGACTGAGTCGGAGGAGTGTAAGCCATTACCGTGTCCAGGTAAGTAAATGGGCTAACAATATTCTTTTTCTTTTTTCTTGTTTATATCACCTATTTTAACAACATCTTATCAAAGAAAAGTACGTGTATATAAAAGAGGTAGTTTATCCTAGTTAATTTCTATCAAAGAAAATTGTTGTAGTTGGTTTTATGGTTAATTTCTTTCAAATTAACCATCATCATAGACATACTTTTTAAATATGTGAAAAAAATTCCAAACAAGACTCTTTATTGACTTAAACAAGATACAGTTTCTAATCAATTAAGCACTTGTTATAATCATGCAAGTACATACTTTTGAAAAAAAAAGAAATTATACGACACATTGTACTTGTCATTAATGGTTTTTCATTTCAATTAGTTTAAGTATTACACTATAGGAGACACACAATTCAATCTATCTTTGATATTCATTTTGTGAGTATGAATTCAAAATCAGACACATTTCTAAAATTGACTCTGTGCATGCCTTTAAAATGTTAAATAGTCAATGAATTACATTTTGACTTATTCTTTAACCAAAGCAATAACCAGTTTTCCATTAGGCAGCTCTTCCCCTGAATGAACACGCATGTTGACTACCTTAATCATTTCCTATTCAGTAATGTAGATCTACAAAGTTTCTTGCTACATAATGTGAAGAAAGTTATATCATACATAACTGTAAGGTCATATATAATCAACGTAAGCAGTTACAATGACACTACCATATAGATGATGAACGAACATATACATTGTTTCCTTCATTAGAAACATATTGCATCAGCGTATTAAGCATACACCAAACAAAATGGTTATTGCTGTAAAACAAACAATAACATTGCGATCAAAGGAAGAATTGTTCATCACGAACAGTTTCTCCTCTGTCCACAATAATTGTTCTTTTTTCTCTCTTTTTTTAAACGTTGTTTTTTACATAATAGTTTTATTGTTTTAATATGTTGACTGCCTTTATCATTAATCCAGTTGACGGTGTCTGGGGTGCGTGGCTTGACTGGAGTTCATGCACAGTAACGTGCGGTGGCGGGAAGTCGGTTCGAATCCGGAAGTGCCAGTTTCAGGACGGTGTGCCACCAGGCAAGGACTGTGCCGGGCTTACCGACGATATCAAAGATTGCGCTACAGATCTGTGTGCAGGTTTGTTTCAATGACAATGACAAAATCTTTATTTCGTAATATAGGCCACCGGCCCATATAACACAAGTTATATTCAACATATATACATGCATGAGTGACAAAACATTTCAAAATGTGATGAAAGTGAAAAATGATCTTCTGACAGGACAGAAAATATTGTGGAAAAGGGCGAAATTGCTCGTTAAGAGCAATTTCTCCGTTTTCCACAATGTTTTCAAGAGTCGTATGCAACAAACTGGTCAAATGTCGTTATTGTCTGGTAATGGGTTAAGTAGGAGCAACTGTGATAAAGGGGGAGAACCACTATAATAAGCAGTCTCTTCTCTTGCGCGAATGCTTGCTTTAGGTTAGTTTAGTTTTAAACTCATTTATTTCAAATCGATTGTGAATCAACTTCTTATAATCATTCTCTATCTTGATTCCTATACCATAACCTGTACTCACGCCAAATGTTGATTAATGAAAGGTCTCAAGGCGGAACCCACTTCTCACGGGATTCGAACCCACGACCCTCGTGTCCGGAGGCCAACGATCTACCCCTGCTAATATCCTCTTTTGTAGGTATTATTGACCAACATTCTGAGCTGTGAAAAGCATACGTTATTTGAATTATACGCTATGCCGAGTACCTAAAAATATCCTCGTAGCTGTCCGTAATGTTAGACCACGTGGTTTGTCCTAGTGCATTATCTTATAAATGCTACTTAGCTTATTAGTTGAAGTATAATGCGTATAGCTCTATTGTTTGTTGACTGTGTTCGGAAGACTGTCGAGTATTGAATATACCGCGTCATAATTATTCATGTATAGAGGGCAACAGACGGCGAAAGTTGGTCAGCAATAAAATGCTTATGTATGAGGAATGAGTAAAAATCAATCTCCCATCTTACGACTTTATTCCATTTTCTAGTGGACGGCAAGCTGTCTGAATGGTCAAGCTGGACTCCGTGTTCGGGGTCCTGTGGTATGGGTATCCACTTCCGGACGAGACAATGTGACTTCGATCCCGTCGCTCCACACGGGTTCAACTGTACAGGGGCATTGCGCGAACAGGAGGACTGTGCGAACACAAGTCCGTGTCCAGGTAAGATCATCTTAATATAATGTATCGACTGTACAGGGGCATTACGCGAACAAGAGGACTGTGCGAATACAAGTCCGCATCCAGGTAAGATAATCTTAATATAATGTATCGACTGTACAGGGGTATTGCGCGAACAGGAGGACTGTGCGAATACAAGTCCGTGTCCAGGTAAGATCATCTTAATATAATGTATCGACTGTACAGGGGCATTACGCGAACAGGGGGACTGTGCGAATACAAGTCCGTGTCCAGGTAAGATAATCTTAATATAATGTATCGACTGTACAGGGGTATTGCGCGAACAGGAGGACTGTGCGAACTCTAGTCCGTAACCAGGTAAGATAATCATAATATAATGAATCGACTGTACAGGGGTATTGCGCGAACAGGAGGACTGTGCGAACTCTAGTCCGTGTCCAGGTAAGATAATCTTAATATAATGTATCAACTGTACAGGGGTATTGAGCGAACAGGAGGACTGTGCGAACTCTAGTCCGTGCCCAGGTAAGATAATCATAATATAATGTATCGACTGTACTGGGGCATTACGCGAACAGGAGGACTGTGCGAACACAAGTCCGTGTCCAGGTAAGATAATCTTAATATAATGTATCAACTGTACAGGGGTATTGAGCGAACAGGAGGACTGTGCGAACTCTAGTCCGTAACCAGGTAAGATAATCATAATATAATGTATCGACTGTACTGGGGCATTACGCGAACAGGAGGACTGTTCAAACACAAGTCCGTGTCCAGGTAAGATAATCTTAATATAATGTATCAACTGTACAGGGGTATTGAGCGAACAGGAGGACTGTGCGAACTCTAGTCCGTGTCCAGGTACGATAATCTTAATATAAGGTATCGACTGTACAGGGGTATTGCGCCAACAGGAGGACTGTGCGAACACAAGTCCGTGTCCAGGTAAGATAATCTTAATATAATGTATTCGACTGTACAGGGGCATTACGCAAACAGGAGGACTGTGCAAACACAAGTCCGTGTCCAGGTACGATAATCTTAATATAATGTATTCGACTGTACTGGGGTATTGCGCGAACAGGAGGACTGTGCGAACACCAGACGGTGTCCAGGTAAGACAATATTAAAATAATGTATCAACTGTACTGGGGTATTGCGCGAACAGGAGGACTGTGCGAACACAAGTCCGTGTCCAGGTAAGATAATCTTAATATAATGTTTCGACTGTACAGGGGCATTACGCGAACAGGAGGACTGTTCAAACACAAGTCCGTGTCCAGGTAAGATAATCTTAATATAATGTATCAACTGTACTGGGGCATTACGCGAACAGGAGGACTGTGCGAACACAAGTCCGTGTCCAGGTAAGATAATCTTAATATAATGTATCGACTGTACTGCGGCATTGCGCCAACAGGAGGACTGTGCGAATACAAGTCCGTGTCCAGGTAAGATAATCATAATATGATGTATCGACTGTACTGGGATATTACGCGAACAAGAGGACTGTTCAAACACAAGTCCGTGTCCAGGTAAGATAATCTTAATATAATGTATCGACTGTACAGGGGTATTGCGCGAACAGGAGGACTGTGCGAACACAAGTCCGTGTCCAGGTAAGATAATCTTAATATAATGTATCAACTGTACTGGGGTATTGCGCGAACAGGAGGACTGTTCAAACACAAGTCTGTGTCCAGGTAAGATAATCTTAATATAATGTATCGACTGTATAGGGGCATTACGGGAACAAGAGGACTGTGCGAACACAAGTCCGTGTCCAGGTAAGATAATCTTAATATAATGTATTGACTGTATAGGGGCATTACGCGAACAAGAGGACTGTTCAAACACAAGTCCGTGTCCAGGTAAGATAATCTTAATATAATGTATCGACTGTATAGGGGCATTACGGGAACAGGAGGACTGTGCAAACACAAGTCCGTGTCCAGGTAAGATAATCTTAATATAATGTATTGACTGTATAGGGGCATTACGCGAACAAGAGGACTGTTCAAACACAAGTCCGTGTCCAGGTAAGATAATCTTAATATAATGTATCAACTGTACAGGGGATTTGCGCGAACAGGAGGACTGTTCAAACACAAGTCCGTGTCCAGGTAAGATAATCTTAATATAATGTATCGACTGTATAGGGGCATTACGGGAACAGGAGGACTGTGCGAACACTAGTCCGTGTCCATGTAAGATATTCATAATATGATGTATCGACTGTTCTGGGACATTATGCGAACATGAGGACTGTGCAAACACAAGTCCGTGTCCAGGTAAGTTTGTCTAAACCCATTTACAAACATTAACGACATTTTACCAGTTTGTTGCAGACGACTCTGGAAAACATGGTGGGGAGAGGAGAAATTGCTCGTAACGATCAATTTATCCTTTTTCCACAATGTCTTCTGCCCTATCAGAAGATTTTTTTCAATTTCATCACATTCTGAAATTTCGTCTGCAAGCAATTTGGGACAGTAGAAAAATTAGCGTTTGGAAAAGGGTTTACTGAGGTGCATGTTGGTTTTATCGACTGTACAGGAGCATTACGCCAACAAGAGGATTGTGCCAACACTAGTCCATGTCCAGGTAAGATAATCTTAACCCATTTACAAACATTAACGACATTTTACCAGTTTGTTGCAGACGACTCTGGAAAACATGGTGGGAATTGGAGAAATTGCCCTTTCAGAAGATTATTTTCAATTTCATCACATTTGGCATGTCGTCTGCAGACTCTTTCAATTTGGGTCAGTCGAAGATTTAGCGTTGTGTAAATGAAAGGCTTTATCCCGGTAAGGAAATCTTAACCCTTTACCAAACGCCAAATGTTCTACTGTCCCAATTTGAAAGAGTTTGCAAACGACATTCAAAATGTGATGAAATTGGAAAATATTCTTCTGATAATGCAGACACGAGCTTGACGAGCAATTACTACTTTTTCCACAATATTTTTCAAAGTCTGCAACAAACTAGTCAAACGTCGTTATTGTTTGGTAATTGGTTGATAGGGTTTATCGACTGTGTAACGTTTTAACAGTCGAACAGTCCTGTGAAGCTACGTGGTTAATGTATAGGACATGGTAAGTCATGTTCCATGACCAATACTTTTCAACGGCAGTTGGAACTATTGTAGGAGTGTCCTTTGGCATGACTCTGCAGAACCATGCTTAGTACTGGTGGAATCGAGAGAAGCAGTAAGATAACCAAAATACGTATGCACTGAGCAGGATCCCCATTGTAACAAATCAACTTTCGATGGTTGTTCTGTCACTTCTCTATGTTTCCTAGATTACAATACGTTTGTATTCCTATTTTCATAACCAGAATTATTAATGTGTTTGTATTGGATATGATCCATTCTTGGGAACGAACCTGTCGCCCTCCAAACATGATGTGGGCTATGTGCTACCATGAAAAGGTATTTATACATATCGATGAACCTATGAAAGATAGTATCAAACACGGTACAGCCAGTCAGCCATGTCAGCCAGCCAGCCAGCAAGCCAGCCAGCCAGCTAGCCAGCCAGCAAGCCCCAAAATAAACACAAACACGCACACACCAGCAAATAAACCAGCTAGTCAGCAGACAAACCAGCCAGCCCGCCAAATAAACAAAATCATAATTAGATAACAGGCGATCAATTGTACATTTTTTATGTTTACAGTGGATGGATTCTGGAGTAAATGGGGACGTTGGGGCCGATGTACCACAACATGTGGCGGTGGAACCAGACGAAGACGAAGAAACTGCAACTTCCCGCCAGGTCCACAAGGACAATTCTGTCCGGGACCATCCGTTGATACACAAACCTGCAACAACGAAACTTGTGCAGGTACGCTGTTTAAAAGCATACTGGCCCTTAGAAAAAATGGAAAACTGAGAAATATGAGTTATAAATTATGATAGAATATGTTGAAATATAGCAAAACACCACAGGAGCATAGCGATATATTGCCTGCACTATGTATTATCTATTTTTCAAAGTGCTATTTTCAAAAATTTGTGCCCACCAATTTAACTTCATTGTTTACATTCGAGTAACATCTAAAATATCAAGGGGCGCTCGAATTCATGTGTGGCGATCACCTGGTTAGAAAACTCACGTGAAACACATAGAAATACTATCATTTATCAAATATTAAGATCGTGAACATTCTAAATGGAGAATTCCGTGGGTTTTATTGGTTTCCAATGTTTCTCGGCTGACCTTGTTTTATCGCTAGTTGTAAACAAACCTTAAATTATTCACTCTTTTAAAAGCATCATGTGAACATTTTACAGTCTCAATTCCCCTCTAAATGGGACTTTAAGGTGAATTTTCAACATTTCTAGAACTTTCACAATTTAAGTGTGAATGAGCGCAAGTATGGCTTTAATGTCAACTTATGATATCATTTACCCTTTAACATTAGCCAAATTTGTTCGGCTGTCTTTCACGTCACGAGCAATTTCCTCCTTTCCCATAATGTTTTTAAAAGTCGTCTACAATATTCTGGTAAAATGTCGTTATTGTTTGGTAAATGGTTAATGGCTCATGAAAGGAGATTGATATCAAACTATATTATAGTTAAAAGTTGGTCAAATTCAAATAGTTATCACAAAAAAACCCTCAGCACAACTTAAACGTGAAAGCCATCGGGAATAACCCATTTCAGCCATTTGGCTGCACAATAAACTTGGCACAAATACTTTCTTTTTTTTTTATTGGTGTGCATGTTATATTTGAACAATGTTTGAAGCAATGGAGAAATATTTGAATATCAAAGATGTTTCGTTCATTTTGGAGGTTATATATTATATTATATTATATTATATTATATTATATTATATTATATTATATTATATTATATTATATTATCATATCATATCATATCATATCATATCATATCATATTATATTATATTATATTATATTATATTATATTATATTATATTATATTATATTATATTATATTATATTATATATCGCAAGAGCATGTACAATTAAGTTACTTTGATGTATAAATGAATCTTGTACATACTGTACCGTAAATTTACAAAGTTTAAAAATTTATGACAGTGCATATCTTTTATTCAAATACGTCGCTCTTTATTGATATGTTGTAATGAGTAAAACTTTCATTTCTTCACACAGTTGATGGAACATGGACAACATGGAGTAATTATTCCGCGTGCTCAGCAACTTGTGGAGGCGGCAGTCAGATTCGGTATGTCGGTTACGTGTTTGGATTAGAATCTTAACTCTAAGAATGCTGGGTAATTTTCTAAAAAGAAAAGTTGTGTAATTTGCTTTTCAAACCCTAATTATGTTTAGTTTTGATCAGAATTGATAGTTAGAGTTGCAAATAGGTTAGATCAAATACCTAATGGTACACCAAAAAGCATTCCTTACATATAGGCCACTAATACGGGACTGTGTGATATCGTAGTGTTCAATCTTATACTTTATTCACTGCCACCTTCACAATGGTGTTCTTGGGTCACGGTCGGAGGAACTAGGCCATTTACCTATTTAATATCAAATCTAACATCTACATAACAAGGCATTGCATGCGCTTTGGAATCCTAGAACCCTTAAATTTGTCATAAACCTTGACTAGTAACGAGTCAGGGAACCGGGTTATACTGTCATTAAGCCTTTGTTCGTTCCCTGACGATCTAGTTCATAGACAATTTCTTATCTCAAAGCTTGGTACAGTCAAGGCAACCAGATAATCGTCTAATTGGTCTATATTTCCAATATTTCAGTACAAGGAATTGCACGTTTCCTGACGGCGCTGCCCATGGTAACCCGTGTGTCGGTGAACCAGATGACAGCCTCAAATGTAACGAGGAGGAGTGTCCCCGTACGTACATGCGCACTACCTAGTAGCCTTGGTACTTAATACCATTTTACAAAACAACTTAAGAAAGCAAAACTGATAAACATGGATAGTATTTTACACGAAAGTACAATATTGTTTCATTTGCCATAGTTGTTTGTAATTAATGCTAACAAAAATAATTACATCTTAATATTTTCTTTTGAAAACTTTCATTGATATACAAATGTATATTGCCTTCGTGTTTGTAACTTATTTTAAGCCCAATCTGTTAGTTTCTTAGCAAAGACTTCAATGCTGTGTGTCATGTCCTCTTTCGCGCATTAGATATTTGATAACTCTACTGTTGAGGTCATTAATGCTTATAACAAATTGAATACGGCCACCGTGGTAACTTACTTAACCAACGACAGGATCATGGTTAACAAAGACGTTTCGTATTCAAACCAGGTGTCCTTTATGGCTCGGAGGTTAAGGGGTGAACTTATATCTCATGGTTCTGAGGTTTGAGCCCGATCAGAAGCAAATAATTTGTTTGAGTTCCCTTTGGCAAAACAATACAATACCCAAGCGTAATATGGATGAATCTCATTTACGCCATAATATAATTGGGAAATTGTGTAACGGCAATGAAACCTTTGCAAAGAACAAATATATTTTAATTCTGAACTTGTTCTGTCATTTTCAAAAGTCGTCTATTATGGTCACCATTTGTGACATCTAGACGGTGAAACGTGATGCGGAAGGTGACTTCTAGATTGACTCTAGACGTTAACACAAATCATTTGATGAATGGTGCGATTTCGAGACATCCCTATACGGCGGGACCGTTTTGTATTATTAAAACAGGATTAATGGTGCAAGTGATATAATAAGAAATCACTACGATAATATAGTTTGCATCAAAATTAAAAAGGATTTTTTTTTTGGTTTACCGCATGATGTTTTTGTCGCTGGTGTTTATATATGGTGTGATAACTCACCTGCTTACAATGCGCTTGATCACGACATGTTTTTCTTTTTCTTCTTTTTCCTAATTACCATTTATCTGATCTTCATCTCGACAGAGGATGCACAGTGGACAGACTGGACGGTGTGGTCGGCATGCAATGAAACCTGTGGGGACGGGACTCAGACCAGAAACCGCAGCTGTAGCTGGCCGTCGTCGGTCCATGGGAACGATTGTACCGGCGATTCCGATGAATCACAAACCTGCAGCAACGGACTGTGCAAAGGTGCTGTATAACCTTTAATTTTTTACAACCTGCTTGTGATATTTTTATAAACTTGAAGCGGACGGCTTTAGGAAAAACATGTGGACAACTTTTCAGATCTGTTTCTGTGATATGTAAATAGATTGAAAAAGCATTGTGGCAAAAGGAGAAATTGCTTGTGACAAGCAATTTCCCCTTTTGCCACAATGCTTTTGGAATGTCGTCTTCTGCAAGACACAAAGAATGACGTTAAATGGTAATGTGTTAACTCCAAGCTAAGTATATTGAATAAAGCTCTATTAACAATGTAAATTGACGGATTGTTTCACTACGTGTGTAGGCGTAATGTAAACGCCAGTCAAAAACATTCTGAACACGCAAAAAGCCACTTTAACGATTGAAAAACATAATCTGCAAAGCTTTCGCTATTTTGCTCGGTAGAAAAACATTGATTATCATCAAAATGACCGTCTATCTATACTTATTGTTTCTATGTATTTTTGCTATTATTCTTCAGTAAACATGCCATTTTCACCTGCAAATTGCACCACTTTTTGTACGAATATGTATGTCCCTGTGAAAAACTAAAACATCAGGACGTGGGCGTTTCTTTGGTTAATGTTGGGAGGTAACAACAATTATCATAGTTGTATTTGTAGTGGAGAAGATTAAAATCTCAACCCGTGAAATAGCCACTTTAGAAATGAACATACGATTATTTATACCGCCGACCTTAAATTAAGACAAGTGAGTGTGTTAAACGTGAGCCTGATACTCTACATACGACATAGAGCAGTTTATTGCAGAGAGCTAGTCATATAGAGCACACTTGAAAATGATGTTTTACATTTTAAGCAATGTGTATGTTCAAACTTCATTTCAGTTTGGTATTTTTATTAGCATTTTCTTCGATTTTTAAACTTCTGTTACTTTGTTTGCGGCCTACATTTGGGTACAGGTTATTCAATGAACCAGATTGGAAGTCATTCACGATGTACAACATGTTTTTGAAAACAGAAACGTAAGCATCTCTAGTACAACTTGAATGTTTCAGTGGACGGGTCATGGACTTCCTGGGAAGAATGGGGTGCCTGCTCAGTTACCTGTGGCGTAGGTTTGAAGAATAGGAATCGAACTTGTCTCTTTGATCCGGTAGCTCCACACGGTGCAATATGTGTAGGGAATGACAGAGAAAGGGCTGTTTGTTCGAATGACCTCTGTGCAGGTAAATTTACATACCTCTTTACCAAACGCCAAATTCGACTGTCCCAAATTGAAAAGTGTTTGCAAACGACAAATAATATTCATACTGACGAAGAACACACACGGGGCATTTGCAATCGTTTCTACTCGGCAATCCCCGTAACAAGTCGGTAGATATACCTCGTAGGCAGTACATGAATACACCAGAAATCCTGGGGTAATTCGCCTTATTTCCGGCGGCTAACGCAAAATGCACACAGGCACTAAATATGTATTTAAATACACACAAATTGGTTATATATCACAATTGAATGTTTGTTTTTACCCTTTTCATTAAAGATGACCATATCAACACATCTTTGATTCATATTTTGTCAATCGTATCTATTCGGCAATCCCCGGCTTGTGCCGGGGATTTCCGAGTAGATACGATTGCAAACGGACATACCCTTCGTTGCTGACCTACTTTCAAAAATGGCTCCCCATTGCCTCCGAGGTTATTTTAAGAAATGGCCGAGGTGTTCCGAATGGGGGCATTTGGTGCATTACAAAGTAAAGATGAAAACGCATGTACATGTTATATTGACCGACCATTTTATAATGCAAACCACATAATATATTTGTGACAAAACATACGCATTGCCACCAAATCGTTGACCAGTTGGTATAAACCCCTATCCTGGAGAACATTTACAACCAGTCGGTAGCAAATCCAGTCCTGCTTTCAAACAATAACTTCTGCGAATGTTTAATCAAGTCATTTCAGCAAAATGTATTCGTATGTATCAGTCCAATTAACCTTTATAGTGCTGGAACCGACTTCATGCTTATGCAAACAGGTTAGATCCAGGCCAGCTGCCAAGAAAATAGGCAGCTGGCATGTGTTTTAACCTGTTTGCTACTCTGATTATCTTTTCTCGTGAAAATTAATCAGATATTTAAGGATTTGGAAAGCAGACAACACAAAATTTAGAAAATTACCCAGCATTCTAAGGGTTAAATGAGTATCATGAAAGAGACACATTTGGCGTATTGTGTAAGTTGAACACATGACATCACTGTGTTCCGTCTCAAAAATACTCTTTTTATATCCACCAACAATGTCAGGTAAAATGATTAAACTAGGTGCTAAAATCGAGGATCAATTCCATCTAAATGCCCTTTACGCGATTTCTAGTGGATGGTCGTTGGTCAAAATGGCAGCCATGGAGTCAGTGTAGCCAGACGTGTGGCAATGGAACAGAGATACGCAACAGACGATGTGTGTTTATACCACAGACCGCTCCACACGGACTCGACTGTATAGGCGAGGGTAACGACACAAGGGAATGTACCAATACTACAGAATGTCCGGGTAAATGTTACACTTACCTCACTGTTGTCGTAATATATATATATATATCCTAGTACAGCATTCTTTGAACTTGATACCATTGACTATTTGATAAAGGTGTACTAGAATGTTTGTTTCCACGTATGTGCGCCTTGGCACCTTATAGTGAGTGAACATTTTACTAACCTCGCTGTTGTCATACAATATTTCTTTATCCTGTCACTAGTGTCATTTTGGGACCGATAACTAGGTGCCGTATAACATTTGAGATATCCGGCACTAACCATGTAACACATGCACGTGACGAATCATGACGTCATTAGAGCGCCATGACGTCATGTTAACACAATTCTCTACTTACTTTTTTCCTTTTTCTCGTGTTTTATTTACATCTATTTCTTTTAAAGAATACATAAAGGTAACAGGATAAATAGAATAGATGGTTGGTGTCTTTGAATTGGAAAAGTTATCGGGCTCGGCTTCGGATTATAACATTCCTAAGCCTTGCCCGAAAACATTTCCGATTCACGACACCAACCATCTATTCTCTATATCCCTCCCAAAAACGGCAAAAGTAACTGAAAATCAACTCTGAAAGTCAGACTTTTCGAAACTCACTTGTTGCGTAGTTCAAAACTTTATATAACACAATACATTGGTGATATGAGGTTTGGCCATTTATTATTTCAAATAAATGACAATAAACAATCTAACTTAAACAAAGACTGTTATATGGAGCAAACTGATATCAGATGCCAACGATGTTAGTGACTGTCGGTATTAAGATGTTTTGACATCAAAGTAGCAACCTTACCCCTAGTGGATATCAAATAGTTTCTTTAAACTGTATTAGGCGTGTTTTTGATTCAATATGTAAATAATCGATTTTCATCGATTAATAAAATTGTTACTCTTCTTTGATCGACTACCTGCTAAAAATAAGGTACGGGGGAAAACACACATTGGAAAAAGACGGATAACTTACATTCGGGAATAAACCAATTTATCTAAAAATAAATTTTCTTCTAGTACACCATTCTTTGTATTCAATACCTTTGACTGTTGGATAAATGTACATTAGAATGTTTCCACGTGTATAAATCTTAGCATCGAGTGCTTCAATGATGATGAAATAATGTTTTTAAGATCATCCCAGTTTTCAAAGGATCATCACCGATAAGACAACAAAGGCGGCCAAAGTATTTAATTGAATCTCCTAAACACGTTATTGCGGGTGCTCCTTAGAAACGCCCTGTGAGAGATACTCCTTATGAGCGCCTACAAACTAGAAATTTCCGAATAGGTTTCGAAAAACTGCGTCTAACAGATCCACATTAGTTTTTTATTCAGCTATAGTTATCCAAACATCCTTTAAAGGGACTTTTCTCTTACATATTTACCCATATGTGAATCAGGTATCTTTAAAAACCATCACTACATTTGTCCTATCAACATATGACAGTATACTTTCGTTTTATCCAAAACTTACACAAAGGTAAGAGATTGTAAAAGCATCACTGAAATGAATTACATCTCATACCATTTTAGTGAAATGGCAATAGCAAGTTTTGATTAAAGAGATATGAAAAGATGGCCTTTAGTAAAGTGACGAGGACAAATTCAATCCCCATTCTAACGTTTGTTACTCAATAAACACATTCAACAAGATAGTCACTTTATTCGAGTGCCCGTTTCGTTTCAGTGGATGGTTACTGGGAAAGCTGGTCTGCATGGAGTACGTGCTCCGAAACATGCGGTGATGCCGTCAGACATCGTACTCGTCAATGTTTGTTTGACGAGAGCAAGCCACATGGCTTTGACTGTTTTGGATCAACGAATGAGACTGACTACTGCAGACAGGAAAAGTGTCCAGGTAGTTTGCTTACCATTACCCAGCCTTGTATCCAAAGCTTCGCACTTTCGTATTATCAGAACTCAAGCCATAGCCTTGTAACACCTAGGTAGCTGCTTCTTTAAATCATTGCTTTTTTACCCAAGTTGTGCATATATTAAGCTTTCAAATACATGCAAATACATTCAAAAACTTTCATGTTCCAACTGACGAGGCTCCAATAAAACCAACATCTTCGGATCTTGATACAACGTCTTAAGCTTACAAAGGAAAACTAAATATATTACAAACTAACTAAAAGAGAAGGATCTAAACGATAGAACTTGTTTGAAATATTTATTAAATATCGAAAGTTACTATTACAACAATAGCTTTTTCAAATAAAATGAAAACAGATATCACGTTCGAAAAGCGGAAACAATAACTCTGATAGATTTTATGGTGCATGTAGTACTCGCGGAAATCTTGGTTTATTGATTTAAATGTGATTTATTTTATTATGAAGATCCCGCTTGCTTCATTCAAAACGTACAATATGACTGCTTAAATGCTTCGTAAGTTCTCAATAAATGTCATATTTCCTCAATGATTCTACGATTGAATATTTGTGGTATGGTTCATTTATCATATTTACAACATGTACTTTGGAAATCCTAGTCCTTTGGCCAAGCTTCATTTCAGAAGTATACTATGTGGCCCTGGTGACGAGGGCAAAGTTGATAAAGGAATTATGGTCGATTACCTCAATACATGCTTACTGCTTTAAAGATTGCTGAATAATCGATTAGGAGCCTCCTTTGACTAAAAAAGCTTTATATTGTGGGTGACTGCATATACTGATAAATGTTTGCTATTTGTATTCTTATATATCTATAAATAATGTTATTATAAACAAAAACCACAGTTGATGGTTCTTGGGATGCCTGGAGTGCGTGGGACACGTGTTCAGTAACGTGTGGTGGTGGGTCGCAGTCCCGAAATAGGACATGTATATTTAGTCCCGACACTGCTCCACATGGCATGGATTGTAGTGGAAACTCAACCGATATCATGGACTGTAACATGCAGGCTTGTGCAGGTTTGTAATACAATGAGAAAAATTAATTGATATGAGATAGACCTTTTAGATCTTTAGATTGCAAATCCTATGTTTACCAATGACTTCTGAAATACTGCTTCATCATATATGCATGTATAATGGATAGCAATCGATACAAAGAAAATGATGAGCCAGATATGTGCAATGATTAACACATGATCTCCGCTTAAAGGCATGATTTGCTTACGCTGGTGTTCCTTTTTGATTGATATGTTTTCTTAAAATTTGTTTCTGTCTTCTCTTCTTTTCGCCAGTGCTATCGTGGTTTTCTTCCGAAAACAAGAACTTTATGCTGGTTTTGATAAAAAAGGGCTTGTGATACACATACTTGGTATTGCCTTAGGTTTGTCAAATGCTTACATTTTGCTAAAGTCTCCATCCAACTATTGTTTCATCAAGTCTCTTTTTCTATACTTTCATTTGCTTTGCGTCTGTTTATGTTTCACACAAATCCCCATGCTTATTTCAACAACGCTTCTAATACAAAATCATAGTTGACGGGTCTTGGGATGGCTGGAGTGCGTGGGACACTTGTTCAGTAACGTGTGGTGGTGGGTCGCAGTCCCGAAATAGGACATGTATATTTAGTCCTGACACTGCTCCACATGGCACGGATTGTAGTGGAAACTCAACCGATATCATGGACTGTAACATGCAGGCTTGTGCAGGTGTGTGTAACGTTTAAACGGTGCTTTCGCCATTTACTACATTCTATCTTAAGTTTACCAATTATTTACTTCTGATACGAAAATTATCATTTCTTGTGGAATAGTTGATTATGTACTGGAGTTGAGTTTTATTGGAACAGGCGGTTATCATAAAAATAACATATCCAAGTTAGGAGAAAGAGTCCGATTCTTTCCTCAGTTAAAGTGAATCAATCATGTCTTGAAAACCAACTCACTGCTGACAAGGGTCCTTATTCCGTTAAACCTCTTTTGAATATAATGGATATGACTATGCTTAGCTTTTAAGTTGTCTGTAGAGTGCACTTATTTCAGCTGTGCTGTTGTATGGGTCAAATAAAATGTTGATCTCATCAAGCGTTTGTAAACACCTATGCTTGTAAAAGTTTGGCAGAATGTCCTTGTTTGACCCCCTTATAATCTTTACTCAGGTTATCACAAAGCTTTTAAGATAAACTTAATTGATTAACTCAACTCAACTAAGTGAATGACAATGTTCTTATTATTTTAGATTGAGTTAATTCAAGTGTGTTGCTTTTTGTGTAAAATGTATGTACCCAACTGCTTATGCCATCTCGAGCTCTTCTTTGTCTGGTTTGGCTACGCTTCTATGTGAAGAAATATTGCAAATTGACAGTTGACGGACATTGGGACGCGTGGAATGCCTGGTCAGTATGTACGGAGACATGTGGTGGCGGATCCAAATCTCGAAATAGAACCTGCTTGTTTGGTCCGGATACTGTCCAACATGGTATAGATTGTAGCGGAAACTCGACTGATACCACCATCTGTAACACGGGAGCTTGTGCAGGTCTGTACGAATAATGTTACATCGAATGGTCGTATCGCAAACGGTTTTAAACGTTTATCCTTATAAAACACAAAACAACTTGTTCAAATTGAAAGCCGGACCAGGCGATAAATGTATAAACACACACAAACTTTCTAAATTATTTATCGGAAGCAAACTATTATGAATAAAATAAATTACTCACCAGGAAAAATTCAACCGCTTTTACAGCAACTGCATCCAATTAAGGTTTAATCAAGAAAAGAGTTAAGAGGCATCAATAATGTTTTTCCAACATACTAAAGGCAAACCTGTTAAGATAATGTGGACTATATACCTTAATCTGGCGAAAATGAATCATGTGAGTATTGCAAAACTACTAGAAATTTCTAGCTTACCCTCTCGGCAAATATCTTTTCTTCCTGGCTTTCTTGTGATATTTTAACTAAAATAACATTTAGTTAACGCTTCGATCATTATTTGATCATCAGCATTCACACGAAAAAACGAAAACAAATATACTTTATGATATACTTTTGGACAATCTCTCATATTAGACTATGCGGAAATGCAATTTGACCAGAAGCCTTAGTTTCCATATGTTGTATTATTTTATCAACAATTAAAGTTACGTCCAATCCGGCTTGTTCTGTTGCCAGACTATCTGAAATATTCCCAATTAGATTCCTTCCTATAGTTTAAAAACGCTTTCCCGTTGATGAGTAAATAAAGGAAAACCTTATTTGGTACAATATTCTATAAGTAATCGTAAAGTACTTGTAATACTGCTTGTTCCTGCTATATGCTTGGTGTTGTTCCTTTCGTGCTAACGCTTTGCATCTACTGGGTACCGTTTTATCACACGATTTTTTCTCTCAAAATGTGCGCAAGTTCAAAACAACAATCCCACTTGTTTTGATATTGCGAAACGCCATATTCGAATGCAACACATCAATGATATCGCCTCTTATAGACACTTTCAATGACTTGTCACATTACAATATTGCCCTTGTGTGTAAAGATGATGTCCATGCAAATCAGTTTTAACTTACGCAATTATGTTTCTTAAGAAATTTAGTAAAGAAGGCCCCTTCTTACATCCGTTAATAAGCGGCTTTAAAGACACACCACTTGTTGTAATAAATTGCCTACTGGACACTCGTAATAGGAGCGAAAATATAACGACTGTCTAAGTCTTCTTCATGTACGGAAGAAGGGGTTCGTTAAAAGAAACATTTTAATGCTGGAACGGACATTAACGACAAACCTTCATTTAATAAGGCTAATCCCGATTCTTTCGACTGCACAGTTGACGGAAACTGGGATACGTGGGATTCTTGGTCGTCATGTTCGGAAAGCTGCGGTGGAGGTTCCCAGTCTCGTAACCGGACTTGCATATTTACGCCCGACACCGCCCCACACGGAGTAGATTGTATTGGAAATACAACAGATAGTATCGTTTGTAACACAAACCCTTGTACAGGTCTGTGATTTGCTTGTACCAGTTGTGCGTATTAAGAATAAACAATTTCAAATCTTTTTCGGGTATGTGCTCTCTTTCCAACGGCTTATACCCAGTTCAGTTTTAATTTTAAGTGTGTTGTCTCCTAAACATATGAGTTGTGAAAAACATCCTGTTCGTGATATAAGAATCATCATAAGACATTATAATAAGGGTCTTCTTCATCTTATACAGCATGATTTTCTGAGTGCAACTAGAGTTATCCGCTATACATTGTATAATGCTTGACTTACTTCACAAGTATGCATGTATATCTAAACCCATACAGCATCTTATATTCAGTTAACATAAACCGATGGTATCAGGTTGACGTCTAAAAGTGGCTTTGGAGTCCGGTTGTTCTTTACTAACTGGACATATGCCATTATCTATTTTGTGTAAGCAGTTTTATATCACCAGGGTATAAAACGCATCACATTATGAACAAAGTTTATGAGACTTGAAATGGCCTGAAGTAATACACCACATTTTCCGTTTACTGTTAAAGCCAGAGTTTCACCATGCATACCCGCACGACCAAAAGCAACATTGTTCAAAGCGACGATTTTAAAACATAGCCTGAAGAGTTGTCTTATCTTATGCTATATTTATACAGGACGAACAATATTAAGTAAGCACCTACCTGAGCTTTCCGAATGATGGCGTCAGTTATAGACCGTTAGTTGTCTTGAAAATCCCAACTCAACATCTGTTTATTCTGGCAGTTCTTCAACAATATTGCTTGCCAATCCTGAAACATCCTACTGGCTACGCAATCTCCCATGCAGAGTTATCGTCCCCCGGATACTACCTCTGCAACGGGCTCACGCCAACTTTGCCACGAATCGTGGCAAACTCTGTAATATTACAATACAAACTGTTATATGCATACAGTTAAGTAAAGCACTATATGAATAAGTCAAAATTACCTTTTTTTATCCATGCAGAAGAAATTGAATATGTATTTCACCGAATTTCGCTAGAACTATTTAAAAGCCTTTTTACGCTATTGAAAATCAATCCGCGGAATGTTTACATTTTTGGTCTCCTGCTCGATATATAATAAATATTGGTTATCGCACAGTTTGGATACCAGTGGTGTAAACACAAACGATGTAGATTTTGGGAACGATGTCTTCACTTTACAACTGTGTTTTTAAAGATTTTGTCACTTGCAAAGATTAACATCAAAATACGTGTTATCACTGTCTTTGGAATAAGGCAAAAGCTTCTTAAATGGCACATTATAATCATCTGAATGGGCGCAGCTCTCTTCAAATCGATGTTCTGAAAACTTCCACGAATGTAAGATAACGATGGGTTGGTGCGTTAAAAAAAGTACTTCCAAATAACCCCCAAATAAGCTTCACATGCTATGAAATGAGAGCTGAATGAGTAAAAAACGAGTTGCAGAGAAGACACAAGTTGAAGGCTGTCAGTGTTTGAAACAAAATGGATATTTGGATGATGTGTTCATGGTTTGTGGGGCCACAGGAAAGGCATGAGCATAGAGACAAAGATGAGAGGAAAGAACTCTGTGGAATAAACTGCAAGTACCTTTTTGTAACTATGCTTGTGTTTTATTGTACATAATACATGGTTTACCAGTAGCTTTATGATGTATGTATGCTCATACTTTGTGCAAAAGAATAGACAAACCATTTCTGAAGAAATAAGAAAGCTGTACATCCTTGGTTCTCCCGTCTATAAAACTGCCACAGCTGTTAATCTTCGTGGGGGGTAGGGCTGGGGGGGTGGCGAGGATGAGGGGGAGTGAGGATGCGGTTGTTTTAAAACGGGTCGATGGATCAAGGCGAATTTATGCTTGATTTAGTGCACTTTTGGGCATTTTAGTAAAGTGGTAAAACCTCTAACAATAGTGAGAAAAGCATTGTAATAAAACTAAAAAATGACTGACATATTGTCAAATAATATCATATCCCTTTATCAAACTGATTTCTACCCTTTTCAACATAACAAATGTTATCTTTAGTTGCTTACTATTTAGATAATTTTCCAATTAGAAATTGGGCCTTTAGCATAAATCTTTTGGATGAAAGAGTAAGTTGTTAATGATAACCAGATTTTTCTTCAATCGAAATGCTTTCAAAAGCATGAAAATGGGTCACATTTTTGAAGCATTGTTATAACTTAATAAATCATGAATTGTATGTTATTTCAGAATATTTGGCTGAACTGTATAATGAGCAAGTTTAATTAGTTATTGTTAACCTCTCTTATGAAAAAAATGATAGAAAGAATTGATAATTGATAGGGTTAAAGGTGGCCAGTAATATGATTCTTTTAGTATATAGGATGGTCTAAGGTACATATTCTGTAGATATTTGTTACCGGTAAATGAAGAGTAACAACTAACGATTAACAATTAAGTTTTCATTTCAGATTTTCACTTTACTTCTTCATATGATTTGAATTTTACATACAGATATCACCTATAGTTGAATGAACAATACTCATGCTTTGCATCAAAATTCATCAAAGGTTTTATAACTGCTAAGCAATGTCAAAACAATTCTGACAACAGTTTATTTCTTAAGTTTCTTTCATAAATACTTATAACAAATTCACAATTAGTGACTTGATGATGATTCCATGAATGCAGAGAGCATCCCCAGGTATAATTATAATTGCTACTTAGTTTTCAAACAGTTGCTTGTTTAGGAACTTAAATGACAGATTGTAAGTGTTTCTTTTATAATACAAATGTTCTCTATGATTAATCTTTTAAGACAAAAATAAACATGATTGTATTATTATCATTACAGCATACAACAATCAAAATCTTTAAAAGACAAGTTTTCATCATGAGAATATTACTGTTTACTGATATGATGATGAAATATTGAATTAACAAATAAGCTGAGCTGTTGTTTGTTAAAAACCTTATCTAGTTGATACATAATGATTTGCATTCATTATATTTCAAGAAAGATGATGTCAGAACAGTGTTCATAAAAGTTGACAGCCTTTCAACCATAAATATTATTTGATGTATAAAATGGAAAAGTAACTAAAGCAAAATTACTCAACCAAATACAGATTCACCTGAGGATCACCAAATAAATAGAATGTGCATTATCAAAGTATGATTGAAGAATATGGTGTAGGTGAAGAGATAAGATAGGAACATTCTTATCAATAAAACTAGGTAATGAAAAGCTGAGTTTGATCTGAATAAAATAACACTTGGATCTGTTTGATGATTAGATCTGGTTAATAATTCATTTGTTCATTCTAATGTCTCAAATGAGTACCCACAACATAGGATTTAAAGAATCAATAATTGCTGAATATGCCTTTTATCTGGACATCTGTTTCACCCATTCCTCCATGTTAAATTTGTGACTTGATTAATTTGAAAGCAAAAGCAGATGTTAGAAAATGGTTTTAAAGCAACTAACTTAGAGAGTTGTGTTTTGGGTGAGATAAACATTATTAATTTGATATGAAAAGGACAATCCCACCGATTGAGATCTTTAACTTTTAAGAAAAAATTGTCTTCTTCAATTGAAATGACAACATATTTTCTAATGTAATATAAGACTAGATTATTGACAGCTTTCTAACCCTAATCATAATTATTTAGAAAAGATAAAAATCATTTCTTTTGCCAAATATCACAAACCATTTAAACTGGTGTTTCTCTAAAGAACAATCTAAACTTAAATGACATTTAACCATTTTGTTGCAGACTACTCTGGAAACATTGTGGGAAAAAGGGAAATTGCTCTTATTGAGCAATTTCCACTTTTCAGGCAATGTTTTCTACCTTATCAGAAGATTATTTTCAATATCATCACATTTTGAAATGTCGCCTGCAAACGCTTTCAATTTGGGACAGTCGAAAATCTAGCGTTTAGTAAAGGGTTAATCCTTTCCACTTTGTTGCAGACGACTTTAGAAAACATTGTGGGAAAAGAAGAAATTAATTGTAACAAGCAATTTTTCCTTTTCCCACAAGGTTTTCTGCTCTTTCTGAAGAATATTTTTCAATTTCATTACATTTTGAAATGTCGTCTGCAATCTCTTTCTATTTGGGACAGTCGAAAATTTAACGTTTGGTAAAGGGTTAATCCTTTCCCAAACAATAACGACATTTTGACCACTTTGTTGCAGACGACTATAGAAAACATTGTGGGAAAAGGAGAAATTGATTGTAACAAGCAATTTTTCCTTTTCCCATAAGGTTTTCTGCTCTTTCTGAAAATATTTTTCAATTTCATTACGCTTTGAAATGTCGTCTGCAATCTCTTTCAATCTGAAACAGTCAAAAATTTGTTGTTTGGGAAAGGGTTAAACGGTTTGCAGTATCAACAATATACATGTACACTGTAGATGTTCTTTATAAACTTTTCTAAACAGTTAAGAATGGTATTGGAAAGCTGTCAATAATCTAGTCTTCTGTTAATTTAGAAATTTATATTTTTATTTTATTGAAAGAAAACTTCTTATTTTAAATTGTTAAAAATCACAACATGTGAGATAATCCATTCAATTAAGTCTATTGAGGCTTAACAGTATGATCCATGGCACTTAATAGTACATGTATTGTCAAGGTCTGAATTGACTGAAGGAAGTTTGAACTCGACATGAAGGTGGTGCTATTTGTTGTTGAGAAGGTCGCCAATAATCTTGATACATTGGCTTTTCTTGAGAACGTTTCAATCTGACTGACGACTCATTTGTTAAACAACGTGGAGGTTTGATTTGTCTTGGAGAATGTATCTTCTAGCTGTCATTCACTTTGTTTTGATCGAGGGGGCGGGTTTCGAGTCGTATGGAGCGTCGCCTCAATTCTACTCAATGAGCTGTTACGCTTCAAATATAAGCTGCTTTGTGTGTAAATAAATGTCTTTATTCTATTTCTACTGTCCTATCTTGTCTATCTTTATATTCTGATACGACTAAAGAGACTTTCGTCTAACTTCTTAATTGATCTGAGCGTTAGTTTTGGAGCTTGCTTTTTGCAAGCCGCTAGATGCTGTATACTACTACACCCCTACACGTCAGTTTCGGCCACGTGACTACGCCGGAAAAGGGGGACTATTTTCTGAGCCCGTCACAGAGATAAATGTGGGAGCGTAGCGGGAACCAATTTACTCTGGTAGAGATTGCTGGCTACGTAGCATAATGTGTCATTGCATCGTTTCTTTCCCTTTTTGAGTTGGGAACAAATTCTCACTTTCTTAGCTTCTAATGGGCGCTGGGTTTAAACGTAAAATATAACTATAATTACAGCCAGTGCCTGGTATGAATAAAGAATGTAAACCAAATAAGAAAGCCATATTGGTCTTGGTTGACTTTGTACAGCTTTTATCGACGTGACAAAAAAAAAGTTTTGCATCCCAATTTCACTTTAGAGATTGTAAAATTATTGATTCAAACTTGTGTAACATGATATATGCTTGCTTTAATTCATTACAGCATTTGCTTTGCTTATATGTGTTCCAGTTACCTTTGCGTAGAACTATTCCCAGTGATAGAAATGTATCGTCGTTTTCTTGTTGAATTGGTTTGGTTTTAAACTGAAGTGTTTGATTCTATCCTAAATAACTAGTTATTTTAACTCTTTTCCTACTCTCAAGTTTATAAACCATCATTTTTGCAAAATATTTTGGAACAATTTGGTTCATTTTACATTCTACTTGCATAACAATAAACAATGAATATTGTTTAATAATTACCCACATTAGGAATAGCGTCTCGCTGTATTCGTCTTTGTGATTTGAAAGATACACGATGTTAGACTCACAAAGCAATGTAGCTTAATATTTGTCATACACAATCACAGTGGATGGTTCTTGGGATGACTGGAGTGCGTGGGACACTTGTTCAGTAACGTGTGGTGGTGGGTCGCAGTCCCGAAATAGGACATGTATATTTAGTCCCGACACTGCTCCACATGGCACGGATTGTAGTGGAAACTCAACTGATATCACGGACTGTAATATGCATGCTTGTGCAGGTTTGTGCTTGTTATTACTTCGGCAAAGAAGACTGTTTTTAGATAAATGTCTATGGTTCTTTTACGCATTGCCTAGAATTAACGGCTTTAAATATGCTTTACGAGTTTCATATCTTTAAAGCTTGCCATCGACGATGAGCAATTGGTAAGAATAACACTTGATGCAATCCATGTGTGTCATTCTTCTTGAAAGCCTTTTCTTTCAACCATGATCCATTTTGTTTTATGCATTTTCCGCTTGTTTCATGTAATCATATCTTATTCTTGTCCAGGATAATGATTGTCATCTTTCTGATAAAAGAGGCTGTTATAAGATCACATATCTTGGCGTTTGCGCCTTGCCTTGCACGGATTACTCTCATAAGCCATATTAGTTTCCTATTTATGGTTTACCACTGGCAACGAGTAATCGATTAGAACATTTGGTCCATTCAATGTACAAGTGTGCCGATTTGCTTTTAAAAACTTACGAATATTTTTTCTGAAATGGCTTGCTCTTTTTGTTTGCTTTATTACCACGTATTTAAATGAATCCATATCGTATTCCTGTTTAGTTTTAGTCTAAACACGTATCAGAGAAAAGTTACCCTTTGTACAAAACAAACGCTAATTAATAATAGCACATGCTTCATTTAATGTTTGCTTCCTTTTTATATGCTTGCTCAGTACTTAATTCACCTGGCGTTATTTAACTCATACACATCAATCCTTATGCTTCCTGTTTTCCGTCCTTTAGATAAATACCAATTATTTCAAATAACATAAGTGCTTTTTCAAATACAAAACCCACAGTTGATGGATCTTGGGATGCCTGGAGTGCGTGGGACACTTGTTCAGTAACGTGTGGTGGTGGGTCGCAGTCCCGAAATAGGACATGTATATTTAGTCCTGACACTTCTCCACATGGCACGGATTGTAGAGGAAACTCTACCGATATCTCGAACTGTAACATGCAGGCTTGTGCAGGTTTGTGATTGGTTTTATTCCGGAGAAGAGGATGTAGTTAAATAGCAGTGTTTGTTCTTTGCGTTATGATTTGATTGGATTGCTATAAAACGTTTTTTTTTAATTTCTGCTGCTTAAGGCTTGTCATCGACAACGAGCAATCGGTGAGACAAACACTCGGTCTATTTGATGAACTATTTGAAATACCTGCCTTTTTCAATGTATTCTGTCTGCTTAAACGCATGCTAAGCTTGCAATGGAGGTCCTGTTTGAATGATTCGTCTGTGTTCATTTTCTGTTTCTTTTCTACCTGCCTGTGTTCTTTAGATATGTTTCTACCATATACTATCCCTGCTGTGTTTGATTTCTAAACATATGCTCTTACGGTTTATGCTGAGGATGGAACTAGTCTTTGCTAAAAATTTGCTAATGACTTGTTTCAGATAATATTTCTTCAATCTATCCGTATCTATGTTATTTTTTAATAGTTTTCGGTTTATGCCCAAGCTTCCAAAATATATCCAACTATAAGCATTATCTTATGTACAACATTTTCAATGGATGTTAAAGTGTCAAACGAGTATTACGACCACAACTCAGATAATGTTTCAATATTTAATACGGCTTTGCTTCATATGTGGATCTGTGTTTTGCCCTCTCCCCTATGCCTATTTAAAAAAAGAATGCTTCTCATACAAAATCACAGTTGACGGATCTTGGGATGCCTGGAGTGCGTGGGACACGTGTTCAGTAACGTGTGGTGGTGGGTCGCAGTCCCGAAATAGGACATGTATATTTAGTCCCGACACTGCTCCACATGGCACGGATTGTAGTGGAAACTCTACCGATATCTCGGACTGTAACATGCAGGCTTGTGCAGGTGTGTGCTTGGAATCTCTTTGGAAAATAAGGCTGTTGCTATATAACATTTTACTTTTTAAGAGCAATGCTTAGAATGGACCGCTTTTAAAACACCCTTTTTTACTTTCGTATGCTTTATGCGTGTCTTTGACAACAAGTTAGTGAAGGGAATGGCAATATATCCTTTTAAAAGAACGTTTCCAATTGTCAGTATAGGTTCTTTTTGGTAAGTCTATCAATTCGCACGTAATTTGATTTGCTCATTTCTTTTTCTGCTTTTTTCCAACCTCTCAAACGCATTTACACAGCACAAGATCAAGAAGGTAGATGGTGCGTTTAGTGCTTTCTTGCGTCGTATATGCTTGCTTAGTACTAAATTCGCTGTGTTGCTTAAAAATAATGTAAATCTACACCAACCTTCATTTCCGTCCATTTGTTGTAAATACCATATAAAACAAATATTTCCAAAAACAAAATCACAGTTGACGGATCTTGGGATGCCTGGAGTGCGTGGGACACTTGTTCAGTAACGTGTGGTGGTGGGTTGCAGTCCCGAAATAGGACATGTATATTTAGTCCTGACACTGCTCCACATGGCACGGATTGTAGTGGAAACTCTACCGATACCAAGGACTGTAACATGCAGACTTGTGCAGGTTTGTGCTTGTTGCTATATCGAAAATAAGGATGTTGGTATTAACATTGTATGGTTTTCTAGGCTTTGCTTAGTGTGGACTGCTTTAAACATTACTTATCAATTCGTATTCATTAGGCTTGCCATCAACCACGAGCAGTTGGTGAGAAAAACACTTGATTGATTCTATCTGTGTTTTTTCTTGAAAACCTAAGAACATTTTAAAATAGATCAATTTTGTTTCATTCTTTATCCACTTGTTTTCTTAAAATCATTTCTTATTATTTTCCAGTTTTGTGGTTGCCACCTCTTCTATAAACAATGCTGGTTTTAGATAACATATGTTGGCTTTTGCGCCTTTTCTCGCACTGATTGCTTTTATAAGTCTTTTTAGTTTTTAATTCAAGGTTTTCACAATTGCTTAAAAGCTTACGAATATTTCAATTTTAATCCCTCTTTATTTATTTTATTTCAAATTCATTTTTATTAATCCATGCCTTGTTCCTGTGTAATTCTATCTTTTAAAACATATCAGATAAAAGCTACCTTTCTTACAAAACAAAGTCATACAACGCTAAGAGAGGATAGAACATGATGTAATCAATGTTTGCTTCCTTCTTACATGCTTGCCTAGTACTTTAGTCACATGCTGATACATAAGTCATGGACATCAATACTTAAGCTTTCTTTCCGTAATTTTGATAAGTTCCATTCTTTTATTCAAAAACATAACAAAGGTGCATCCAATATAGGTCATACTAAAAAGTATCTAATGCACAAAAATGTCAATGGTTGACACAGTGTCAACAATCAAGGTCATACCATAGGTACTGTTTCATCATTTTATACGGCTTTGCTTCATAATTGGATCTGTGAATTGCCCTCTCCCCTATGCTTATTTCAACAACAACGCTTCTAATACAAAAACTCAGTTGACGGATCTTGGGATACCTGGAGTGCGTGGGACACTTGTTCAGTAACGTGTGGTGGTGGGTCGCAGTCCCGAAATAGGACATGCATATTTAGTCCCGACAATGCACCACATGGCACGGATTGTAGTGGAAACTCTACCGATATCATGGACTGTAACATGCAGGCTTGTGCAGGTGTGTGCTTGGTTTTATTCAGGAAATGAAGGCTTTTATAAGAAAAAATTGTAAGTGCTTTCTGTACATAACTTAGAGTGGACTTATTTAGATATGCCTAACCAGTGTTGTATGAACAATGAGCAGTTGGTGTGAATAACACTTGACTGATTCCATTTGTGTCATTCTTGTTGAAAGCCTACGATCATTTCAGATGGGGTCCAATTTGTGTTATTATTTTACCACTTGTTTTAATGTAATCATTTCTGATTCTTGTCCAGTTTTGTGCTTGTCATCTCTCGGATAAATAATGTTGGTTTTAGATAGCATATATTGGATTTTACGCTTTGCCTAGTACTGATTCCTTTCATGAGCCTTTTTGGTTTCCTGATCAAGGTTTATCATTTTGTTTTAAAGCTTACGAACATTTCAATTTGAATCCCTCTTTGTTCATTTTATTTCAAGTTATTTATCTTTTTAATCTATGCATTGTTCCTGTCTTATTCTATCTTTTAAAACATAGCAGATAAAAGGTACAAAACAAAGTCAAACATCGCTAAGCGAGGATAGCATATGCTGTATTTAATGTTTGCTTCCTTCTTTTATGCTTGTCAAGTACTATATTCGCATGCTGTTACTTAAGTCATGTACATCGATACCTTAGATTTATTTCCGTTCTATTGATAAATTCCATTTTTTCCCAAAAGCATAACATAGTTGCTTTCAAAATATGACATTCTTAGAATTATCTAAGACACAAACAAGTCAATGGTTGTTACAGTGACAAGTAATTACTAAGGGCACATCTATGCTTCATGTGTGTATCTGTGTATTACCCAAATCCCCAGGCTTATTTCAACAATGCTTCTAATACAAAACCACAGTTGACGGTTTCTGGGATGCCTGGAGTACATGGGACGCGTGTTCAGTAACGTGTGGTGGTGGGTCGCAGTCCCGAAATAGGACATGTATATTTAGTCCCGACACTGCTCCACATGGCACGGATTGTAGTGGAAACTCTACCGATACCATGGACTGTAACATGCAGGCTTGTGCAGGTTTGTGATTGGTTTTATTCCGGAAAAGAAGACTGTATTTAGATAAATCTTTATCGTTCTTTTGCGCATTGCTTAGAATCAACGGCTTTGAATATGCTTTATCTGTTTCATATTTATAAGGCTTGCCATCAACGATGGGCAGTTGGTGAAAATAACACTTGATGCAATCCATGTGTATCAATCTTTCTTGAAAGCATTTTCTTTCAGCCTGGATCCATTATGTTTTATGCTTTTTTGGACTGTTTCATTTAATCATTTCTTATTATTGTTCGTGACTGTGATTGCCATCTGTCTGATTAAAGAGGCTGTCATAAGATAGCATATCTTGGCGTTTGCGACTTGCCTAACACGGATTGCTTCTATTATCCTTTTTAGTTTCATATTCAATGTTGCAATCAATGAGCACATTTATTCCATTCAATGGACAAGTATACTATTTTTCTTCAAAAAGCTTACGAACATTTTTGATTTGGCTCTCCATTCGTTTGCTTTATTTCCACGTAATTTAATGAATCCATATCTTGTTCCTGTATAATCTAAAATTTTTTAAAACATATAAGAGAAAAGTTACCCTTTGTACAAAACAAAGTCCTATACCGCTAATTAAGGATAGCACATGCTTCATTTAATGATTGCTTCCTTATTCTATGCTTGTTCAGTACTTCATTCCCCTGGTGTTATTTAACTCATACACATCAATCCTAATGCTTCCTGTTTTCCGTCCTTTAGATAAATACCAATTATTTCAAATAGCATAACATAAGTGCTTTTTCAAACACAAACTCACAGTTGACGGATCTTGGGATGCCTGGAGTGCGTGGGACACTTGTACAGTAACGTGTGATGGTGGGTCGCAGTCCCGAAATAGGACATGTATATTTAGTCCCGACACTGCTCCACATGGCACGGATTGTAGTGGAAACTCTACCGATACCATGGACTGTAACATGCAGGCTTGTGCAGGTTTGTGCTTGGTTTCATTCCGGAAAGGAAGGCTTTTATTAGATAAAATTGTAAGTGTTTTCTGTGCTTTGCTTAGAGTGGACTGCTTTAAATATGCCTAATCATTGTCGTATTAACAAGACTAGTCCTCGACAATGAGCAGTTGGTGTGAATAACACTTGACTGATTCCATTTTTGTCATTCTTCTTGAACGCCTACGAACATTTCAGACTTGATCAAAGTTGCTTTCTTTTATTTCCTCTTTTATTTATGTAAGCATTTCTTATTCTTCTCCAGGATTGTGATAGTCATTCGTCTGATAAAGTAGGCTGTTATTAGATAACATAGTCATTCGTCTGATAAAATAGGCTGTTATTAGATAACATAGTCATTCGTCTGATACAATAGGCTGTTATTAGATAACATAGTCATTCGTCTGATACAATAGGCTGTTATTAGATAACATAGTCATTCGTCTGATACAATAGGCTGTTATTAGATAACATAGTCATTCGGCTGATAAAGTAGGCTGTTATTAGATAACATAGTCATTCGTCTGATACAATAGGCTGTTATTAGATAACATAGTCATTCGTCTGATAAAAAAGGCTGTTATTAGATAAGATATCTTGGTTTTTGCGATTTGCCTAGCACGGATTGCTGTAATTAGCCTGTTTAGTTTCCGTTTCATGGTTTGACATCGACAACGAGCAATTGGTGTAAACAATTGGTCCATTCAATGTACAAGTAAGCTATTTTGCTTTAAAAAGCCTATGAACATTTTAGTTCTAATCACTTATTTTTGGTTCATTTCCACTTGATTTTATGAAGCCCTGGCTTAATTTTGTCTAATTATAGCTTTTGAAACATATCAGAAAAAAGCTGACCTTTGTACAAATCAAACGCTTACTGAGGATAGCACATGCTTCATTTAATGTTTGCTTCCTTTTTCTATGCTTGTTCAGTACTTAATTCCCCTGGTGTTATTTAACTCATACACATCAAACCTTATGCTTCCTGTTTTCCGTCCTTTAGATAAATACCAATTATTTCAAATAGCATAACATAAGTGCTTTTTCAAACCTGACTCACAGTTGACGGATCTTGGGATGCCTGGAGTGCGTGGGACACTTGTACAGTAACGTGTGGTGGTGGGTCGCAGTCCCGAAATAGGACATGTATATTTAGTCCCGACACTGCTCCACATGGCACGGATTGTAGTGGAAACTCTACCGATACCATGGACTGTAACATGCAGGCTTGTGCAGGTTTGTGCTTGGTTTTATTCAGGAAAAGAAGACTGTATTTAGATAATTGTTTATCGTTCTTTTGCGCATTGCTTAGAATCAACGGCGTTTCATATTTATAAGGATTGCCATCGGCGATGAGCAGTTGTTGAGAATAACACTTGATGCAATCCATGTGTATCAATCTTTCTTGAAAGCATTTTCTTTCAGCCTGGATTCATTTTGTTTTATGCTTTTTTGGACTGTTTCATGTAATCATTTCTTATTATTGTTCGTGACTGTGATTGCCATCTGTCTGATTAAAGAGGCTGTCATAACATAGCATATTTTGGCGTTTGCGACTTGCCTGACACGGATTGCTTCTATTACCCTTTTTAGTTTCCTATTCAATGTTGCAATCAATGAGCACATTTTTTCCATTCAATGTACAAGTATACTATTTTTCTTCAAAAAGCTTACGAACATTTTGATTTGGCTCGCGATTTGTTTGCTTTATTTCCACTTATTTTCATGAATCCATATCGTGTTCCTGTATAATCTTAAACTTTTTAAAACATATGAGAAAAGTTACACTTTGTACAAAACAAAGTCCTATACCGCTAATTAAGGATAGCACATGCTTCATTTAATGATTGCTTCCTTATTCTATGCTTGTTCAGTACTTCATTCTCCTGGTGTTATTTAACCCATACACATCAATCCTTATGCTTCCTGTTTTCCGTCCTTTAGATAAATACCAATTATTTCAAATAGCATAACATAAGTGCTTTTTCAAACACAAACTCACAGTTGACGGATCTTGGGATGCCTGGAGTGCGTGGGACACTTGTACAGTAACGTGTGGTGGTGGGTCGCAGTCCCGAAATAGGACATGTATATTTAGTCCCGACACTGCTCAACATGGCACGGATTGTAGTGGAAACTCTACCGATATCATGGAATGTAACATGCAGGCTTGTGCAGGTGTGTGCTTGATATCTCTTTGGAAAAGAAAGATGTTATTTACATTCTTTTCGGCGCTTTGCTTAGAATGGATTGCCCTAAACGTGTCTTAACGGTTTTATATGTATAAGGCTTGCCATCGAAAACGAGTAATTGAAGGAAATAATACTTCAATACTTGGGTGCCTTTTTTCTTCAAGCCTACAAACGTTATTGTATCTTGACCCCATTCTGTGTTTTCTATTATCACGTACTTTATGTGTTCTTTTCTGATTCTTGTCTGTCTAAGACCAACTTGTAAAACATACCAGATAAAATTTGCCTTGGTTAAAAAACACATGCAACGCTAATTGAAGATAGAACATGCTTCGTTCAATGTATGCTTTATAATTTCTACTTTGCTTAATACTTAATTCACGTGCTGCTTTTTACTCATATGCAGCAATACTTATGCTTTCTTCCTTGAGCCTATTAAGATTCGCAACCCATTACAGACTGTGTTAATCATGCCAGATAATTCCATAGCATAGATGTAGCTTCTACATACATATGGACACCTGATTGTGCACAACCCAATGCATTGTTTGAAAGGGGCGTCTAATGCAAGTTTACCGAAGGTTATTGTCCTTGAGGTAGGAATGTAAAACAGATCTCACACATAAGATAACGTGTTGGTTGAATGTCTTTTTATGTATCAACTGAAGTATATCTATTTTATCCAATAGACTTGCTGCTGAATCAGTGCGTCACCTATATGAGTTCAATATAGGAATTTTGCAGTACTTGATTTGTCCAATTAACGTTGCCAGAACTGTATTAATTGGCGGCGGCGATGTAGGTGACGTCTGCTGTTTTATTTATGTACCTCAATCGTCTGACTGAACTTACTCAAGTGATTTCTATTTTCCAGTACCCACCACTACGCCAGGTACACCGCCACCGCCGCGTAAGTCACTATGTTTGCTTGTTTTACCCTTTCCAAATCAACACATTTTCGACTGTCCCAAATTGAAAGAGTCTGCGGACGACATTTAAAAATGTGATGAAATTGAACGATATTCTTCAGAAATAGCAGAAAACCTTGTGGAAAAAGGAAAAAATTGCTCGTTACAAGCAAATTCTCCTTTTCCCACAATGTTTTCTTAAGTCGTCTGCAACAAAGTCGTCAAATGCTCTTCTCCAAAATGCCTTTAGCAGTTATAAGTTCAAAATATAGTTCATATATTTCAAGCGTTCTTCATTAATTTGAAATGAACGGCATTTTTAGAATGTTTTGCGTTGGTGTCCTTAAATTCAGTGAAAGCTTAATTAAACATGTTTCATAGTTTTCGAAACAACTCATTTGCCCTACTCAATAGCATATGGAGAAGTGCGTATTAAAGCCTTGTTATTTCCTACATTACAAGTATTGGGGCTATAATTGAAACTAATCAATCGAAGGGCGGCTGATATACAATTAGATAGAGAGTAAATATGTCCATCTTTCGAAAAAAAAACGACCAAACAATCGTTGTCCTTTGTTTTACTCTTACGATTTCTAAACAATAAATTATAACGCCTTTATAGAGGATAACCGTTGCAATGTTTTTATTTACATCGAATAGTTCCGCCCCCAAGCGATGTTTACCGAGAACGAACGAAGTAATCCGACGAAAGAATGAGTTTTTTTAGATATTGGGTTGTGTGTATTTTTCCTAAAGATTCCTGCTTCCAGTGCCTTCAGATTACTTCGGTCATGTTCGAAATCCACGGACTGGGCTGGAACTATTCGCTTTACACCGAATAATTCCGGTCCCGACCGATGTACACCGAGAACGAACGAAGTAATCCGACGAAAGAACGAGTTTTTAAAATGACGGATTATGGCTACTCTTATCTTAAGAATTATGCTTCTAGTGCCTTCAGATTACTTCGGTCGTGTTCGGCATACATCGGTCTGGGCTTGAACTATTCGCTTAACACCGAATAGTCCCGGACCCGACCGATGTTTACCGAGAACGAACGAAGTGATCCGACGAAAGAATGAGTTTTTTAAATGACGGATTATGTGTATTCTTCCGAAAGATTCTTGCTTCCAGTGTCTTCAGATTACTTCGGTCGTTCTCGGCAAACATCGGTCTTGGCCGGAACTATTCGCTTTACGCCGAATAGTTCCGGCCCCGACCGATGTAAACCGAGAACAAACGAAGTAAATGACGGATTATCGGTATTCTTCCTAAAGATTCCTGCTTCCAATGCCTGACGTCGCCTGACGAGTGTGAAGATCTTTACGACCCTCTGCCATGTGACCCAGGACTGACAGTCTGTATTAACAACATCACTAACTTTGCTGATGGCACGAGAATTGTGGAAAAGAGGTAATATTATAAAGAATATCTTACGCGCTGAGTTAATTAGTAAATGCAAAATTAGAAGATATGCTTATGAATACAATCAACTGGCGCCCAAAACAGTAAATCAAGAGTTAAGTATGCATTTTTTTATTGAAACATTATCCAACCTGCGAAGATCCCATATCTGTAACAATACAGTTCCTGTGTATGTCAGTTTTAAAACATGCATGACATGTCATTCATATCGAAATATACAATAGTTTACATAATTAGGTTCTATATGTCAGCTTAAGCTTATCTGGAGCAATTTCTTCTTTTGTCACTATAGTTTCTGAGACTGCCTGAAGCAGATTTGGTCTTGAGGTATTATTATGTATGTAACCAACGCTTCTCGTACATAGATTAGAAAATTTGAAAGTTAAAGTAAAGTGCAGTTGAAGCAAAACAGTATTTGTGTTGTTGCGCAATTTACAAAGGAAAATAACAATTGGAAGTCAAATTAATTTAAAAAGGCATCCATACATCATATCGAAGTATGTAAAGCCACAATTTTCTATCAATGGTAATTCTACAGTGCTCATAAGCCAACAGAACAACCGTTGTAAAGTGCTTAAAACCTTGGGTTTCGAAATCTCCTGACATTTGTGAACAAACAGCTTTAAGTTAGTAGATTTAGCCCTTAGAATGCCGGGTAATTTTCTAAAACTAATTGTTGTCTCGTCTGCTTTCCAAAACCTTAATCATCTGCTTAAATTTTAAGAGAATAGATACTCAGAGTAGGAAACAGTTCAGACCACAGGCCATCAATATTCGTTTCTTCTGTCTTAATGAATACAATTTTGTATTGAGGGTCACGGAGAACCATATACATGTCAATGTATACATGTAAATATACGTATATACGTAAATTTACTTGGCGGCTGGCCTGGATCTTACCTCTTTGCATAACATAAACATGAAGCCTTTTCCAGCAGTATAAGGGTTATTGTTTTGTATTTAGATAATGCCAATCAGTGTGTTAAGACACGCCCTCTTGTTGTGCGATACATACCAATCCCACGCCTAGTCCATGCATATAAAGCAAGTTGACCTCTGATCTTTGTTAATTATATTCTAAACGTTAAGTAGTTACTTACCTGTTAATTATTGATTGCTTGTGTTCCACTGTAACAAAAGTAGCCACTGAACTTAAACAGCTTACCTTGTGTGTTTACCCAAAACAAAACAGTTAACTATGTACACATTTGGCCATGCGTTTACCTGTATGTAAACTCTTGCTGTTTCGTTTCCAGATGCGGAACCCTTCAGCAGTGCAAGTCGGGCTGGTATAACCAATATTCCA
Organism: Cerastoderma edule; assembly: GCA_947846245.1. NCBI lineage: Eukaryota > Metazoa > Mollusca > Bivalvia > Cardiida > Cardiidae > Cerastoderma > Cerastoderma edule. The sequence continues at coordinate 30,432,109 of OX401413.1, read as the reverse complement.
ACCAAGAGAGATGTGTAAGGTTTGACCCGAACAGCATAGTCGCCGAGGATTTCTATTGCGAGTATTGCTGTGAGGGCGACGACTGCAACGAGGAAATAAATATGCCAAATCCATATGGGTCTTAAGGCCGATACCTTCACAGGATGAACTATCGTTTTAGTCAGAAACGAATTGTAAATAAAATTGTTCCTGTATTCATACGAGTAGATTCACTAATAAAGGGATTGGTAAAAAAAAATGATAGATTTTATTTTGACAAATGTTAGTGATACATAAAACTGATTTTATTGTCAAACAGTTTGATTTATCTAAAGGTACATGAAAGGATATGAGAACATACAAATTTCTGAAAAAAAATATATGGAGTTCTTTTATTTTGTTAAAAAAGTCATGAAAATAAATTTATGAATGCATTGTGACCCTATCTAGTAAACTCCTTTACCATCAGTTATTTTGCACTTGAAATATAGTTGTCTCTTATTCAATCATGTTTATCAACAATCTGTTTGTTAACATATTCAAAATAAGGAATTCTGATTGGTCAGTTCCACGATTTGTGTATCACTTATCCCAGGCCAGAGGTGAAGAATCAGACAATCTGAATTATTAAACCGGCTGTTCTGGGTTATCTCTCAATGGTTTTCACGTGTAAGATGTGCGTATATTTTTTTGTGATAACCTTTTGAATTTGACCAAAAGTTTACTAAACAAAATAGTTTGATACACTAGTAGTCTCCTTTCATGTGCCTTTAATGGGATATAACTTAATTCTGGTTTTAATCTTCATTGTGCCGAGTGTTAGTTACGTGTTTAAAGCTCCTTATATTTGTAATGCCTTATAGTAGGGCCTCTTCTTGCTTTAACCCATAGGCTGCTGGGTAATTTTCTAAAAATAGATTTTTGTGTCGTCTGCGTTCTAAAACCGTAAAAGCATACTGGCGCTCAGAAAAAAACTCAAAAACTTGATAAAACGATGTATGTACTATGAAAGAATGTGTTGAAACATAGCGAAAAACCACAGGATCATGACAATAAAACGCCTGCACTATTTATTATCTATTTTTCAAAGTGTTTTTTCACAAATCTGGTGCCCACCAATTTAACTTGATTCTTTACATTCGAGTAACATCTAAAATAGCAAGGAGCGCTCGGATTAACGAGTAGCGATCATCTTGTTAGAAAAATCATGTGAAACACTTACAAATACTGTCATTTTTCAAATATTTACAACAAACATTCAAAATGGAGACATTCTCGGGTTTAATTAGTTCCTAACGTTTCTCGGCTGACCTTCTTTTATCGCTTTTTATAAACAAACCTTATCGTGTTCACTCTTTTACAAGCACCATGTGAACGTGTCTAAATTCCTCTTTAAAAGGGAATTTAAAGTACTTTTATGATAATTTTAAACTGTTCTAGAACTTTCGCAATTTTAGTGTATATGAACGCAAGTATGGCTTGAAATATCTGCTTTGTTTAGATGAGGATTGATAATCAGAGCATCAAACGGGTTAGATCACAGACCAGTCGCCAATTTACTAAGTGGTTGGCCTGGATCTAACCTGTTTGCTTTAGCATGAAGACGATTTCAGCATTATAAGTGGTGAAGCTGTGTTATATATTATAATATATCCACATTACCAATGGTGTTATGAAATAAACAACTTTCTATCATTTCTTTATTCAAATACATACACCCTTGAATCTACGAAATGGACAAGCAACGTCTATACCATGAGATTGTTTAACCCTTTCCCAAACACCAAATTTTCGACTGTCCCAAATTGAAAGAGTTTGCAGACGACATTTCAAAATGTGATGAAATTGGAAAATAATCTTCTGATAGGGCAGAAAGCATTGTGGGAAAAGGAGAAATAGCAAGGGGCGAGCAATTTCTCCTTTCCCCACAATGTTTTCTAATGTCGTCTGCAACAAAGTGGTCAGATGTCGTTATTGATTTGGAAAGGGTTTACCCCGTGTAAGCCATAGAATGTAGCGTGACGGTTCAGGAATTCGTGAAACAGTATATCACCCCTATCTCGGTAATTTGGCCATCCAAGGCAAAACTGTTGATACTCGCTGAAGCTGCTTCCGAATGGCCATGTAATTAGATGGAAAAGAAGTAAGTTATAAGGAGATGTAACTGTTTGAAAAGCACGAAGGTCCGGTGGCCATTATTTCTCAAATCTGACCACGAGAATCCCCGTATCGAATTTGTTGACCGTCCTCATGATCTCACATTACCACCTACCGCTACATGTTTGCGTCTTGCAGATGACACGTTTCAACAAATCATTGTGGCAAAAGGAGGAATTGCTTATCACAAGCAATCTCTCTTTTTGCAACAACGCTTTTTCAATATATTCATATATCATAACAGCAAAACTGAAAGGTTTTTTCACGTGTTTACAAAGCTTTTCTCAAGTCGTATTCTTTAATTAAGAAATGTCGTCTACAGGTGGTAAAAGGTGAAAACACTTCTTCCTATTCGGACAGTGTAAACCCTCTCCCAACACAGAAACACCATGAATAACTGGTGCAATTAGCTTTGCCAGTACTTTGCCCGTTATTCGCATTAGCATTCAATCATTCTACCAAATCTCTATCCTGTTTTGTCGAATTTCTTTGATGTTTGAGTTTAAACTTATTTATTCTATATCGATTGTGACGGAAGCTTGAACCTTGTTAAATTCAATCACGATGACTGCTTCCTGGATACTAAACCAGTACTCCTGTCGATTCGTGGGTTCGTTCTTTGCTGTTGACTAAATGCCGTTCTCAATTATAATTCAATTACATTTGATCTCACAATTGCGGTCAATAGAAGGACCCATGTTCCTTGTCAATCGTATCTACTCGGCAATCCCCTTCACAAATCGGTAGATATACCTCGTAGGTACTTCATGAATACACCAGAAATCCTGGGGTAATTCGGCTGTTTTCCGGCGGATAACGCAGATGATTACAACATGCACACGGTTATTTTAAGAAATGGCCGAGGTGTTCTGAATGTGTTCCTTGTATTTCTCAACAGGGCAATATAAGGTCATCGTTTGTGGACCTTATCAAAGGTGGGTAAAACCTGTAAAACCATTGAAGTCAATGTATTGCAGACCTGCTCCCATGGCGCAACTGTTAAATGATGAAGACGGCATTACATTCATGTTAATAAAGCACTTATACTATAGTATTGCATTAAGGACATGTTCTACAGTTCTATCAGAAAATAATCCTTTCATAGAATTTTCTATTTTTTTTTATATGTTGATTAAATGTATATTGCGAATTCAAAAATGAAAAGAAAAATGCAGGTCGACAAGTTACTTTTTTCGTAAAATGACAATTTCCATGGTAACCGTTTGGGGCAAAAATGTCAAAATGACCATACCATCTTCAAAGGTAATAAAATAATTTTTGGATGGGTTATTAACACGAAAAACTTGAATTCATATATTCAATACTTTATAATTCAAGGTTTTTTTCAAATCATTACAATCTGAACAGTTTTTGTAATCCAAATCAGTTTTTCAAGTTTTTGTATTCAACAAAAAACAATGAAAATTGATATGTTTATTACAAATAAATGAAGATATTTAAAGATTCCTTGCATAGAACTTTCCTATATTATGTGAAGTAAAATGTAATCTTGAAATACAAAATTAAAAAAAAAAGTATATGTTAACGAGTTAGTTTTTCTGTAAAATGACAGTTTTCATGGTAACCGTATTTGAAAAAAAAATATATATATATAAAACACGATTGAAATAACTATAAACTTGGCAAATAAAAGCCTGGGGCTTAACATGCATGAGAAATATATAAAAATGTTAATAACCTTTTAAAGTTGAATGGATAATATGATTATTCTTTGAAAAAGATGCATACAGTAAATTTCATCCGAATGAAAAAGTTTATCCGACTACTTTGCAAGTACCTCTTTGGTAACAGAGTATTATCTCCCTTGGATGCACAGATGAAGTGCGCAGACAAAACCACCGAGAACGTCCTTAAACCCTTGGGATGGAGTAAATAAAAGAACAACCCGAAAAGTTTGTGAATGTAAAATTCTATTTTTTCTCCAGGATTCATCAACATGTACACATGTACTTGTTTAATATCTCTCAAGGATTAAAACAGTAGAGTTAAAACCATAACATGATAAAAAATCTGTCAAACAAAGTAATCATAACATATACATATATATCGGTTAATAATTCTTATATCGAAGGGAAAAGGTAATAAAAAAAATGTTGACC